>QVOB01003635.1:0-19865 GCA_014839585.1 Pseudomyrmex concolor | reverse complement strand
ACACACACACACACACACACACACACGTTTACATTATTGAGAAAGTAATATATAATTAAAAAACGTAATACAACAAAGAACGTGAAACGGACATTCATATATATAAAAGAAAAAGATCTCACTTCATCTTCTCTGCGACTTTGTAATAACTTTATTTGAGAAAATGATGTTTTTAGTCTCTTTACAATTGTTTAAAGAGATAAAATTACATTTTGGCTATCACTTTTTTCAAATCCCACAAAAGCTAAAAAAGATATAATTATTGAATTTTTTTTTTTAATCCGTACTCGTACAATTTTTTTTTTGTCGTCGATACACATCGAACTAACAACAGCACATCGTCGTCATTTGCACAATACAAACTTGAAAATGGATATATATATTTATTGTATATATACACATATTGCCAAGTGTTCGTATCAAATAATTCGTACACGCTAATACCTTCCTTACTAATCACAATAACACATTTTACATCTTGTTGTTATAAACATATTACTCTAAAATATACACTCAGCGAAACATTTCACCCAAATATGCCACATGTAATTGTTGTTAATTATTCGGAGAAGTAACTAAAGCTACGCAACAAGTATTCGCAAATAAGTCGTGTTGTTGAATATCGCGTATTCCGCATTATGAATCAAACGTATTCCGTTGTGTATATTTAATCGATTTCCCGATTGATAATATTTGCATAAACACAGTTAAAATCATCGTAATAAATTATTTTACAACGCATTGCGCAACAAAAATAAGCTACATGGGAAATACAGCAAAAACACGGCACAAACGTTTGTTGCATCAATTTTGTTTTGCTTTTCTTCTCGCTCGAACAAGTTGGAAATTGCACAACCCACTTTTTTTTTTTAGGACTTTCTTAGTACTTTGATAATTGTTTAATTAACAATTGTTGAAATACGCATTATTATTTTCTCTGCTAATATATATATAAAATAGGTTCACTTCGTAAATTATGGCTGCACGTATCGTTATCTCAGACTGTGTCTAATCACATAGTAGTATCGCTGATACACACGATATCAATTTACGAAATGGTACCGTCACTCGCGCGCAAATTGCATGATTAATTTTTTATTATATATATATATATATGTATGTATATAGATGCGGCATACACATACGTACATATGTATTGCATTTTATTTATATATATGTACATGTGTATGCGACATTTTTGTGTTTTTGTTTTTTTTTTTTTATTTATTACTAACTAGAGTAACTAGCGCAAAGTTATGCAAGTGTTTTAAGTATGGAATCAAACATGTCTCGCAAGGAGAATCTTATCTCGCTGTGACAGCGCTGTCGACGCGAACATATTAATTCGAGATTTGCACACCGCACAAAAGGCTAAAATAAAAAGTTTAACAACATATTAAAATTCAACAATATAGAAATATATGTCGTAAAAAAAAACCTTAATGTGTGCACATGTGGTTTTATAAAATTTTAACGCGCGCACATATGGTTTTTTTTTTGTATAAAATTTTTTTTTTTTTTTTTTTTTTTTAACCACGTGGTAGTGTTAATTATCGTACAAATAGTCTATCATGTTTCGTCAACTTCTTCAAGTTTGTATCAATATATTACATGTAATAAACGTAAGATCTAATCTAAACTCTGTTGACATAATGTAAATAATTGTCTTAAAAGTATATAAAGGAAGAATAAAATTGCTTAGGCTTTGTGTTTCGCAAAGTAATTTCCTTTGACATATAGTTCTACTCATAGCACTTGCAGTTGTTTAGATTAGACGATTGTGTCTTTTTTTACTATACATATATATATATATATTTGGTATAAATAATTAAAGCCCTTATGTGTGTATAAACATACGATTTAAAAACTGGAAGAAAGAACCACCTTTTGTCTAAACTTGAA
Source organism: Pseudomyrmex concolor (assembly GCA_014839585.1). Lineage (NCBI taxonomy): Eukaryota > Metazoa > Arthropoda > Insecta > Hymenoptera > Formicidae > Pseudomyrmex > Pseudomyrmex concolor. Next base: position 17,963 of record QVOB01003635.1, on the reverse strand, counting down.
AAGTATATACATAAAAAATTCTCTAGACATGTATAATATCAAAACGTAATATAGTATATATACGAGAGTTTACTTGCTAAGAAATAAAGTCTTTGCAATTAAACCTAAAGATTTAAAGTAACTTTAGCACAATTTTCTTACACGTAATGAAAACGTGTGTGGCACGTTAATGCGCAAGTTAAGTTTCTGAGAAAGAAATCGTAAGCAAACAACAAACTTGGGGAAGTTGACTTGAATCAGACTTGAAAAGAATATCATATAATTGGAAATATACAATTAAATTCAAACTGCAAAAATTATAGTTTTTGCAATATACTTTTATCAAGATTATATATATATATATATATGTAAGCACAAGTTCTATAACGAATGTGTGATATGTGCATTATAAAAAGTTGTCATCTGTAACCCGAAGTAACAAAAAAACTTTTGCTTCTTATTTCTCTTTTTCTTTTCTACGCTGCAACATTTCTGTTATATAACAACACTTCGGCCATCGCGTTCGCCGGTCAAATATTAGGTAACCAGAATCTTATTGCACTGTTTTTTAAACAATACTGTACATCATCACGCAGAATGTAAACGATCTTGTCGCAATGTTTGGATTTGTTTTTAGAGAATATTTGTCAAGGTAACGCACGAACATCTCTCGAAACTGTGTGTGTACAAAATGGAAATACACATATCTAATATAAGATGTGTACACTGAGAGCGGAAATTTTTATTACACACATCGTAAAAGAAACTTCAATTGCATCGTGTGTGCATTTCGCCGCATGCGCTAAAAAAATACTTTCCGTTTGTATGTTAGAAGGATCGGCCAGCAATCCATCAGTAGAAAATAAATTTCTATCGAAATCAAACTCTAAAGAAGCTATTTATCCAAGACCGATTGCCGACAACTAACGGATTTGCATTTCAAGAACCGCATGTCGATTTTCGTCACATCTTCCGCAATTCCTCTTCTCTCTGTTCTTCATCGAAACAACTGGCTGTTTTTATACAAAGTGCCCCCGCGAGGGCTCTAGAATGCGACTATTATTAAACCAATATCTCCGAATTTTATACAGTCTTATTGGAACGTTCCACCACGTTACGCACCCACTCATACACACACACACACACACGCGCGTGCGCACACACCACACCGCGCGTGTATTGTTATTATTATTTATAATTTTCATCACTCGCGATGAACTATTTAAATCAGTCAATTAGAAAATTATGTATATTATATATATGATGATGTATATGATGAAATGCGATATATTATGAGGTCACAATTCCCAATTCTCGGAACAGTCTATCCGTAGGCTCCAACTATAGTACACATTGCTAGGTTTTGTGATCGCTTGTAGTCGAAATCAAGTTGTGCTTTACAAAAACGCTCTCATGGACCATTTACATGCATAAAACCTATAATCAATCAGAAAGTAGTCAAACCAATATGCATATAATATCGTGACGTATTGACTAGCGCGTTTTGCCTTCACGCGATATATATGCACACTCATATCCTTCTGAAATATCCTGGCACAAGCACTTTTTTGCGGTGTGACACACTGCACCAACAGACTTCACCGCGCTTTAAAATTAAGAACTTAAACACAATGCAGATGTTTTTCTCAATTTTACAGACTCTTTCTACATCTACTACATTTCATTTTAGAAGGATATGTATGCCATATATCTATATTATATCAAGCATATGTAGATATGTAACAAAATTTATGTGTAGAATATACAATATGTAACTTTCAGTCATACTAACTTCAAAAAAGCTGATAAAAAAAAAAAAAAAAAAAAAAAAAAAAAAAAAAAAAAAAAAAAAAAAAACCGAAATACTAATGTCCAACTACGTGAAACAAAATCATTCACCGTAATATCAGTCGTAATATTGCAGTTTATCTTCTTGCATTCTATCGTAGTAAGAAAATTGATATCATCTTTCGTTTGAGTTCGCGTCACGCACGGAATTCATGTGACTCTTATTGTGATTTTCATTTTTTAAGCAAAAGACTCAAATGGCAGTTACTAATGTAATGTACGGCAGAGTAATGCGTTTGAAAAATTAAATTTGTGGATCTTGTATTTCCAAAAAAACAAAAAAAAAAAAAACAAAAAAACAAAAAAAAAACAACGATCAAGCATCATTCAACTCCTATTAGTCTACGTATAAAGAATAAAATATCGAGGAAAAACCGTCGGAGAAAAAAAAGTCGCGTCATTGTTCGTGTAACTTCTATCGCAAATGTATCAAAAGAAATTTCGCTTTCATGAATATGAGTAGAGGGAGGGGGGGGGAGAAATAAAATGACTTAGGACTTATTAGAACTGCAACATTTAGAACAATCGAAACAACTGGTGTGCTATCTCTTAATAGACCACGAAGTTCTGTTACTACCTCCAGAACCGCTTTCCAGTCTTTGCCTTCGCAGTTCCGAGATGGTCTCGTGTAGAATTCTCTTTTCTTCAAGAAGATTAGCGATGTCGTCCTCGGCGACGCTCAAACGGGATCTTATCATATCCGATTCCTCTTTCGCGCGCATCAGTCTCGCGTTTTCCTCCGACAGTCTCTCCAGAGCTCCCAAGCGACGTCTCAATTCCTCATTGTCCATTTTTAATTGTCTGCTAGATTGTCGTAGAGCGTTCAATTCTCTCTCGCACTCCGCGTTCTTGTGAAGCGTGTAATTTTTATCGCCCGATAAAGCCACGTTCAAATGGCTCTCGTCCGTTACTAAAAAAAAAGGAAATCTCAGATTGATCCAACCGGATGTGTTGCGAATTATAAAGTCCAAGAAGAAACAAAAATACAAAATTGTTTGTAGATTGTTTTAAAACAGATTTTTTAAAAACAGAACAATAAAAGAAAAAACGTAATGATTTATATGTAATAAGATGTAGATTGTTACTAATGTCAATTATATGTGCAGAATAAAATTTATATATGAATTTCTCTTATGAGTCAAACAATATGTAAAATATATTAAAAAAAAAAGATTAATAACAATGAAAAATATGAAGTATAATATTTTTGATGAACTATCCAGTTTTCTTTGTGCACATGACTTCCATGCTTACTCTCTTTTAAATGTACAACAAATATTTTATTCACATATATATATACAATATAAATATCTATATTGTATATATACGTGTTTTTAAACAATATTTTAAGCCGTGTGCAATAATAAAGCAGCGAGATCTAAAACTACTCGTCTACATGTGTAATATCAATGCTCACATTCGAAAGGCCGCCTGGGTGCACAGAACAATTTATGCAATGTATAATATTAATTTACTTTTAAACAGAAAAAACTCTGCCACTTGCGCGCGCTTAACAATAATCTACGTAATATAAATATAATATATAACAAGTTGTACAAGTACAATGAATATTTACAGGCGCAATACGTATAAGAAACTAAGAGTAAAAATATCGCATAATAAGAATCGGGAAAAGAAAAATTTAAATATAAACTCAAAGGTTGTGGTCAACTCTGTGGCAAGTGGCAGAAACAAAATTTTGGGCGCGTAATCGTTTCAACGACGGCGTTACTCACCAACCGGTTCGATGTGGAACACGCCGCTCGTGTCGCGATCTATCCTGAGTTTCGATATGTTCAAATCTATCGGGATCGGGCCCGGGGAAGTTATGTTATTCGGCGGACGATCTTCGTTCAAACGCAACGATATATTTTCTAAGTAAATCTGAAATAACACAATGTGCACTTGCGATAAATGAAAACAAACTATAAATAATCAAAGGATTGCATTCTAGTGATGTATCACTTTGTCACGTACCTGCATGGGAATCGGTTTGGGTATGATCTCGTCCTCCGCCAGATCCGCCAGACCCGTCACCGAGCTCATCGACAACGCCATCGCTATGTTAGACACCTTCATCTCTAGCTTGTCCTCGAACAAATTCATAACGTTCTCTTTGTCATGCACATTGATGCCGGACGTACGGGATGCGGCGACGGTGGTGGCAATTTGCTCGGTCAATCTAGCATGTTCCTGAGACGCTCTCTGACCGGCGTCCGAAAGTCTGCGAGAATCTTCCGAATTTTTCAAACAATGATCCAAACGTAGCTTAATACGTGATCTGCAGTCAGAATCGGACGGTAATTCTACCCAACCTCGAGATCGCGAGCTGAACTTGGTCTATCAAAACAGAATGCAGTAGATTTACATTTAAGGTTTTGGAAATTATAACAACTGTAATATCGTTTTTTTTGTCTCAATATATTGAGAGCTTACATTTATTTTATTGCCAAATTGTATCGTTTTGCGAAATTAGATAAAATATTCGCTGATGTTAACTGAGAGTTACGAGAACAACAGTTGCAATTTGTAGGATCAATTTTAATTTAAAAGCGATACAATTGAAGAAACGCAATTATTTAATTTATAAAAAATTGTTAAACCTATACATGTTAAATATATTGAGAAGAAATTTCAAACGCCAAGCCACTCGTTAATCAAACGATTTAGCACACAAAGTTACAAAGATATAGAGATGCAAAAGCGTATAAAAACGTATAAAATTCCGATTTTATGCACGTTTTAATAAAAAAAGCCATCATTAATTTAGCCATAACAATGCACAAAACAAGCAACACGTGTATCCACAATGCCCTTAGCACGTTGCCGTTCACTTGCAAAGCTCAATGCAAGAAAAATCAAGAATCGTGCACATTTTGTCACCTACGTCTAATCATTGAAAGAAACTCAAACTTATGTATTTTGTGTCAACTGCGTGAGAAATATACAAACTAATAGAATTTAAAAGCGAGAGAATCAAATTTCTCTTGATCTCCTAAACTCGTAAAATTACTTTGTCAGAAAATGTGGAAAAACTACCAAAAAGACAAGTAAAACATTTGATGTAATTGCTCGATTTTCAAAGTCGTTGTTGCTACACAAAAGACGGTGAGATAATATAATTCTTACATAAGTACATATAAATTGCTACTTAAATAACATCCGACTTCGTCTGGAAATTCGCATCTGCCAACCAAACCATAACCATGTGCCTTTGCGCATTTGCAATAAAATTTACAATTACGTCGTTTAGAAAATATATAGAGTGAGACTTTATTATCAATCATACCGATTTCCATACCGAAATCCATCAATGCGATAACAGTGTAATTTGGCACAGCACAAACGCATGCGGTTTTTATATATACAGTGTCTAAAAGATTAATTAATGTATGAATGAAAATATTGCAAATATACCTTTCTCTTGACCTGCCACAAGTGCCACATAAAAACATTCACAAGAGAAGGAGAGACGCGGGAGAGGCATGCAAAAAAAGTTAAGAGACAAAACTCTGTATGATTATACATTTATAATATCAAGTCGTTATATATATATATGTAATATTATATAAAAAAGAAACAATGAGCAAATTACTGCGAGACTACTCAAGTATCAGTAGCTTATGCATAAGTAACTCGCTATTTCAAATATATATGTACTATAATAGATATACAAGTAGGAAAACATGTTTTTCAATACAACTTCAGTCGTAAAACTTCAATGCATTGTCTTTCTTCGGTAATGCACAAAGAGAGAGAGAGAGAGAGAGAGAGAGAGAGAGAGAGAGAGAGAGAGAAAGAAAGAAAGAGAGAAGTAACTTTTCATCAAAGACTAAAAAATACGCTACCAACGTTGTTTGTGAAACATAACACTTTACTGTAGAGACATAAAAACTTTAATGTTATATCCGAGAGAGAAGTAGTGTAAAATTTTAGCGTCCTCGAGTTTAACACGTTAAATAAATATAATCTTATTTTCTAAAGAGTTCGTAAACATTTATGTAGCACAGTTTGATAAAAAGCTGAATTACGTGAAAAAAAAAAAGACAACAAAAATTCCATAGTAAGGAAAGAAGATAAAAAATTCTATCCCAGTATAGTATACATTTAAGAATAAAAATTTTGTTTAAAAAGAACATGTTACTGTATATAATAATAGCATAACGTGTATGTATAGATATATAATATATATGTATATAATTTTTAAATTAATTTTCAAAGTTAACATAAATTTGGTTTACCTGAAATTCGTCCCAAGGAATGGACGAGCATTCGTCATTGTCGATGTTAGAGACTTGAACTTTGATGACAGACGAATAGCCGCAAGACTGTTGTATAAGTTCGACTTTTGACAGCTTGAACGTTGCCATCGAGACCTGCAGAGAAGAAAAAACTTCTTACCACACATCTCCGATTATCACCGAGAGATAATCTTTTTTTTTTTTTTCGCGATTACTTACAATATCTTTTCTCTTGCACACGCTGTCCATTGATTTTTCACTCTGCGTGTCCGGTGTTTCCTCCACCACTTCGGTCGCCTCCTCCACAGCCGTTATTCGAATCGTGTTATCGATGCCAAACACCGCGTCGATTTTTCCCTGATCCTGAAGACTCACCAGAACGTAATTCTCACTGTCCGAGCTGACGTCGCTTCTTATTGACACCGTGTCGCTACTGCCGTCCTCCGGAGAAGCCTTCAGAGCCGAGTCGATCGACGTCATCAAATTGCTGAATCCTTTCTTCATGGACGAGAGATTAACGTTGAAATTATTTGGGATGAAGGGTGTGTTCGAATCCGATTTGTTGTGTTTATGCGCAGCTTCTGCGCTTTGTTTTTTCTCGTCGCCGACGCCGATCAAAGATTGCGGCAAATCCGCTGACATTTGCGGTTCTAATCGAGAAGCGTAATGTATCGTATTCGCTAGACGCTCCTCATTGCCTTTTCTCGTGCCGTTTTGCTTGAAGGTGACAACCGGTTGCGACGTTGGCACGGAGTGCGAATAATCCATCGACAGCATCGACGAGGCCTCGCTCTGAGGCGTCTCCACGTCGTAGCTCGTGTTCATTCTCTTGGCGCTGAAATCGATTCGTCCGCTCCCGGGACCGACGACCGCGGACGAGCCAACGATATCGATATCCGCTATGCTGGACGAGTCGGGCACGACAGATTCCAGATCGCCGCCCGAGTTCTCTTTGCCGGGTGTTTGCGACGGCATCACAAACGTTACCTCCACCTGCGGTATCAGCGCACCTATGATCAACGACCCGCCGCTCTCGGCTTTCAGGATCTTATTCGAATCCACAGCCAGGTAAACAGCCATCTCGGAGAGTATCTCCGACAGTCTCAGTAGAAACAAGTACTGGTAATGATTTATCTGCACGCTAACTAGATTGCTTATGTACGCAAGTCCGTGAATATCGGCGCTCGAAGACGTCTCCGTGGTCGACGACGACGACGAGTTCGTGAAGTGGCACCACAAGGTCAGAGGAAACGCGTCGAGAAACGGCACGGGTCGATTTTGACCTACGGCCCGTGCACCGAGAAAATCGCCCCACACAGGTTCCAAATTGCAACACCACACGTCCTTCGCCTCCGTCCACAAAAGCTCCCGATTCAGCTGACGAAGCAGCTCGTTCACGGAATTGCTGCTGAAATTGGGCGGCGTTTGTCTTATATTGTCGGTGCCTGAGAAAGAAAACAAAGATAATGCAGAAGGCGAAGAGACGATATTATAGACGTAAATGTCGGTGTTCGCAGAATCGAGGAAATTTTATACCTCCGCAGTGCGCTAGAAATTTCTCCGTCACCACGTGAAAATCTCCCGGTTTGCTCGGAAATTCCGCGCCAAAAAACATCTGTCCCATCTGAAACGCATTCAGGCACTGTGCCAAGTCGGCTTTTGAAGATCTCTCCGTCGATCGGACGTTCGTTATCGATGCTCTCGATGTTTGAAGATGCAGAGACTTCGGTCTGTCTTTCTGACTCGGATAATCCTGTTGACTTTCAAAAACTACCTAAAAAGAAAAATATGTTTGGTAACAAACGAAAAATATACGTGCAAATTATCGGATGTAAACCGGGTTTCACCGGGTTTTAACTTACTCTTGGAAGTATAGCTTCAATTTTTACGTCAAAGTACATCAGACGCGAAGAGCTCAGTTGCTTGTCCTTCCCCATGAGAGAGTGATGAAGATTCAGCGCGAAAGAATTGAACCAAAGACACGAACTAATGTCAAAATTTATTTGAATCGGATTAAGCTGCACGTAAAACTTGGGCGGTGGCACTGAAAGATCAAATGTTCATTCGAACGCGTGTACATGGAAATTAAAAAATAAAAACAATAACGTGCACATCTGCTTACATGGAAAGGTAATATCCCCTGGATAGTAGTAATAAGTAAACTCGGCATGAAGTATTGTTACATCTTCTGGAAGACTGAACCTGTCGCGATCACCTAAAAAAAATCTCAAGTAAATATTTCTGCAAACCAATTTAATTTGCTAAAGAGATCTGATCTCATACATGCGATGAGAATAGTTGTCGTGTCGCAATAATTTGTTGCAACATTGGACGCAACATACAACCAATATTATCTCACGTACTATGTTTTTACGATAGAAAAGTTAAGAAACAGTTAGCAAATAATATGTAATATCAATATCTTTTTCGATGTTAATGCTACATGTTTGAATTTTAGATTAATTTCAAATTAAAATATATGTCATACGTATGAAACTTTAAAAATGAGACGAATAAAGCCTAACCGATTAAAATAATCAAATTTAGTTTTTTCGCAAACACTGTGCGCAACACTATACACTTACACATACACTACGATCTAACTACGAATCTGTTGTACCTGGCGTATGCTTTTTCCTCGTTTGAGCTGTGCAATTTTTAAATAAAACAATTATTGAAACCGGACTGTATATTTCAATTTAAAATAAAAAACAAAGATAAATAAGTAAACTGAACGTAATAAATTAATCGGAGATGTACAATACCGGTGATAAATTCCTTGGGTAGTGGGTTGCGCGACGTTGTTGTCACTTTGTGCAGAGTGAAGTCGTCAATCCTGATGATAATGCACGTCGTCATAAGTTTGGCGAGCTGTTCCAAAACATAATTCTTCACCGGGTTGCCACTCGGATGCTGAGATTTCTTAGGCTCGGAGGGTGTCGCGTTCGGATTCTGTGGATTCTGATTGCTCTTCTCCGCATTTTCTCCGGAGTTTTTCGCACCACCACCTGTTCCAGATAGAATCAAAGCTAATATGCGGATTCTCTCTTCCAATTTGTTTTGGAATTGCGTCAAATAATGGATGTTCATGTAGTTCTAAATAAATGGCACACGAACTTGTCACGTTTCCTTGACTTCTTGTTAGAGGAGAATGTTGCGTCCTACTGGAATCTATGAGATCCATAAACTGAGTTCGAAACGAACTCAACGATTGTTGCAACCACTGGCTGTGGGGCGTAGCGTTCTCCTTGTATTTCGCCCAATGCTTTCGGTCCGCCATGGCCAGGTGATACGGATAATAATCTATTTGAAATTTAACCAGAGAAATTTGCAACGCGCCGCCGTCCTTGAGCTCGGGATATAACGATCTACCGCCTGTTGGAGAAAGAAAAGATGAGATGTAAACGATGCAGGAACCATGTGTTTCGCATCTCTTTCGAACTTACCGCCGGCATCGTCGCATAAATGAAGATCAATACGATGAGAAAGAAAATGATACGACGTCTCTACAACATCGTATCTCGTAAATATTCTCGATATCGCTGAATTGCACTGATTTTTTGCTCTACTTTGTTGAGATATTTGAGCCTGATATTCCGGTAAAACCTTAAATTACAAAAAAAAACAAATACATCAGTAAATTCAACAAATCGAAAATAAAATTAGGTTCACAAGTAAAGTGCACAAACTTCTAATTTTCTTGCAGCTTTCGTTTTCCTCTCGAGAATGGTGGCTTTCTCGATGAGGCCGCCCAAAGAATCGAGGAACAGGAGAGCAGCTTTCAACTGCGAGTCCGTTAGCACCCACAGAAGATCGTCGAGTATGATCACCAGCCTGGAGCCCATGACAAAGCAATCTGCAAAGTAAAATAACACAAAATGACGCAAATCGCACATATTCGTCGAGTATTCAAATGTGTGCAAACCTGAAATTCTCTTCTTTATGGTAATTCTGCATCTCGCTTGATTTGTAAGTAAACGAAGTGGCGTCAGATTTTTATCCTTAGTACTTTGAGCCTCTATTCTAACGGTTTGCCATTCTAACTCCTTAAAGATAAGTAACTGTCCTCGCTCGGGATCTTTTAATCTGGTAGTTCTGAGATCACAACGCTGCCACGCTGCTGACTTGGATTCAACCATTATCCGATTTATCTGAGTAGAGTAAATTTTAAATGAACTTAAAAAGTCAAGTTTCATCAAGTCTTTACAATGTACTGCATATTAATTTTTTTTGTGCTGCATCCTTTTTTTTTTTTTTTTATATATAAATACCTGAACAGAAGCGATGAACGCAGGACTTTTGAATGTAATTGACACAGTGTTAACAGCCACTGTTATCCCATCAATTACTTTATGTATAAAAGAATATTTTGCAGGACCTGCGTATGACGACATACCCTGTGGGGAAGACATACTTCTCAGGTCCTCGCATGTTTCTACATCTATATGGACCTCATCCAAACTCTGCAAACATAAAATAAATTACTTTAATTGCATTGCTTGCATTTTGACAAATGACTAACATTTTTTTTTTTGTCAACTCAATGAGAATAAACACTGTGCTTTGTAAATGTTAAACTATATATAATTTACCAAAAAGATAGGAACACTTTTTAGTTTGGTCCATTGTATGCGAAATGAGACCTTGTTGCACCAAGCGCTAGTTAATCTTAACCACGATGGCAGCTCTAGTAAATCAGTAAGGACTATTTCATCAAGTTCCAAATTTGTCAGTTCTCCTTCACCTTTAAATGTGCTCAAATTTATCTTGTCAGCAGATAAATTCTTGGTAAACCTACAATATTGTTCAATAAGATGAATTCTCTCTTTTTCTATCTATGCATATATGTGTCATTGCCATTAGTCATTAGTCATTGTCACAAGGACACAATAAAAAGCTAATTATACATATTGTATTGTGTTAATATACATGTTACAATTGATTCGAGTCTTTAGAACTATCACATCTATGAAGATATTTATAAAAATTAGTATTTTAATTTACATACAGTGCAGCTATTTGCAAACTTTCACTCTGACAAGTAGAAACAAGAAACAAATAAAAAAAAAAAAAAAAAAAAAAAAGGGAAAAGAGAGAACACTTTCTCTCATTCCTTTCAGCTGTTATGTGCAAATGTCTATGGCCGATACTCATAGTTCGTTCTTCAACTTGAGATTGACCCAAGATTTAGCTCAAGATAGTGCATCAGCCAATGAGACGGTCCGTCTCACAGCATATCTCAAGACGACGAACTCACGATCGTCTTAATTAAAAGACTATGAATACCGGCCAGTGTCTGCTGTTAGAAATAAGCGCAAGATGTAAGGAAAAAACAAAATCAAACGATCTCGAACGAGGAGACAGATGTTGTCGAAAACAAGGAAACGTATTACGTGTGACTCATGTAATTTTTTTCTGTCACTTTTGAACCGCGAAAGGACGTCACTTCAGGTTAATCACTCGCGATCGCGCGGATGGTAAAAAAAAAAATACCTGGACAAGTGTTTCAGCAACTGATTTTTGATGATCGAGACCATCTTTTGATTGCGTCGGCGACTCTAGTTCTCGCGATAGCTAACACGTCTCGGCATGGGCTAACACGTCTCGGCATGGTTAGTTTGACAGCACATATTTATGACGATCCACGGAGCAACCTCCACACATATGCGAGCAGCGAGCTTCGAACGAACACCCGTCACCCGTCGTCCACGAATGAAATGACCACCACCACCACCATTCTCACCTCATCCTCTATGACCATGTAACCAGGAAAAGCCTGAGAGCGGCCAGTCGCTATTTTCACACTGTAATGCACATGAACAGCGCTCTCGTCGCCCAATAGGCAGAAATTAAACGCGCGACCAATGGCGCGCTCTGCCGCGCGAGTTCGATATTTCGATTCTCGAATTGTCGCGCGCTTCGATACACGGAGATCAGCAAGCAAGACGGCCAGTCTTGGCGGGCGCGCGACGCGAGAGAAGATTCTCGTTCAAAATCGTCCCGCGTTTCTTCCTCATCGTCGTTTCGCGCGGACAAATATCGACGGAAGTGCGTGCGCGTCGCGGATTATCGGACGTTCTCGGTGACACATAATTAGCATCGCGTTGGTGATCGCTAATAATCGGCGAGTTTGGCGATCAAGTTGTTTCGCGGCCGCGGCGTGTTCGCGCGACGAACACAAAATGGTTGACGCGCGACGAGAGGAAACTTTTTTCGATTTTGATTCCGCGTTTTCCGCGATTGTGATCGTCTCGCGCGTGAGTGTCGGACGTTTCCAAACAAAATAGCCGACGCGAGAGGTATTTGTTTCGGTTTGATTTGCATTTTCCACGATTGTCTCGCGCGCAAATACGTTGTAGTGTCGGACGGATTTCTTCCCATTGATGTGTGATCAGCATCGCGCACTCGCTGGTAACGCGCTAATTAATATTCTTATTCATCTATTGAAATATATATTTTGATGAGGAAAACCAACGTTTACGCTTGATGTTCACAAGTTATTTTTTTCTCATGCATCTAACAATAAAGAGAAAATATTTTTTCTTTTACAGAGATTGGGGCTGCAACAGTAAGTGGCTGGTGCTCGTATATACATATTAGGGCCGGTTGTTCCATCTACAGATAAAATATCGGACAGTTTATCTAATAATTAAAACTCTGATTTGCGTTGTTCCCCGTGTCGTATGCAGCCTTGCAGTTGCTAAAATATCTCAATAATAACACTTCCAGAACGTATTTTAGCAACTGCAAAGCTGCGTTCGACACGTAGAACAACGCAAATCAGAGTTTTCATTGTTTGATAAACTGTCCGATATTTTATCTGAAGATGGAACAACCGGCCCAGTGGTGTAGCAATGGTGTAAATAACCGAAACTCGTCTCTTTGTAAAAATAGTTTCAAGTCGTAAATATACAGTGTTTTTTTTTTTATTAGATATTGTTCGCGTTTTGCCAAGTTTTTATATCGTTATTTTAAACAAATTCGGTAGTGATTAAAGTGTGCGGTCTTTAGAAAAGTGTAGACTTTGGACTTAGTGTTAATAAAAGTTTAATTTCGCGCGCGTGTGTGTGTTGTGCATATTTCGCGTCTTTCGCGAGTGAAAAAAGTGTCATGACTACATGGATTACGTGGAACGACGCATAGACGATTGCTGAACCACTCTTCCGAGGAAGGATCAGGAGCAGAGGAAGATGCGTCGATGGACAACGAGGGGACCGCACAAACATGAGTCTCAAAGTCACGTCTTATCCATCTATATTGTTCCTTTTACTTATACAATTTACTTTATCCATAAATAAATTACAAATCTTGAATATTAAATAACAAATTGTAAATTTATAAATTTTCTGAGCATTTCTATTGCACAATTTTCAAAGTAAATTATAGAATTGAACTTATTTTTTTATTATTAACTTATTTTCCACTTTAAAGATTTTTTATTGATGCTAAATTTATGAATAAAAATTCATAGTAAGAAAAATTCAGAGTAACTTTTATAAATGTGTACTCAATAATAGCTAAAAGGAACAATTTTTTATTTATATTTTGTTTACATCAATCGCATTGATGTCTGATGAGCAAAACAAGATAAAATCATTATCGTAGCACATCTGCTATCTTTATTATATAATTACGTGATAGATAAATCGCGCGCGTACGGATTAGAACAATTCTTTGCACATAGCACGGAATCAGAATTGAAACAACATGAGCTACGTAGTTTAGTTACATGCGCAAAAACGCGCACTTGTGTGGCGCTAGAGTTAGACACGTGCTCATGGCCGCGCTCATGTTCCCTTTTGGTGTGTAAACAAATGAGAGTAGGAGAGTAGGTTATTTTTATTATCAAAGTGGTCAGTTATCTTCGTGATTCTATTTTGCGATGGAATCTAACGTGAACAAAAATGCACAAAAGGCAAAAAGCAAACTCTGCCCCGGTAAAGATGTTTTCGAACGGATGAATTATTTGTATCAGGTATAAAAATACACGTATGAGAGGTTGTTTTTCCTAGTCCATCTCAATTGTGCTAGTTCATTTTAATATTTGAACATAAATTCTAAAATAAATATTCGGCCACGCAGGCTAGTCACATAATGGCATTAAAGAACCGAATTGCCGCGTCTTATTATGGCAATAACATGGTGGGCTGTGCCAAGAAAGCAGTATTACGCATGTGAGTTTGGAGAACATCATTTGTATTCTTGAAATAACAGAAAAAATTATAGATGAAAAAAAGGAAGAGAGAGAGAGAGAGAGAGAGAAAGAAAGGGGAAGAGCTTGAACATAATAGAATTTATTTACTTAGGGAACCAGACTTAAAGAGAACAATTTGCAAACAATGCCAGGCTCCACTTGTACCTGGAGAGACAGTTCGTGTTAGATTAAAATCAAAAACCGTCAGATGGACGTGTCTGACTTGCATGAACGTCAGAAAATTTCCCACAAAGAGGGGACACAAACTTTGGCTTGATCAGCCGGAGGCAATAGTTGAGATACTTGACTACGCGCAAAAGTCAGAAACCAAAAGCACTCCAAAGCCCGATTTGCGAGAAGAAATTTCAAATACTTTCGAGGAATTCAAGAAACTTGAGTTGCAATTAAAATTAGAAAAAAACGAAAGTGGTGATGACGATGATGACAAAGTAGAGATAAAAAAAAACTTTATTTCAAACAACTTATCCTAACGCACAGACAATAACTTGTGATGAGAATTGGTGTACGAATATTTTTTATTAATGACTTACATAAAATATGTTACAATATTATAATAAATTTGTAATTAATAAACAGATACTTTTTTTGCTAACTGGAATATTCATATATATATATATATATTTATATATATAACCATCTAGTATATAATATCATGATAGCGCGATAATAGCTTCACATTGATGTTGCAATTCCAAGCAAATGAACAAATCGTAAAGTCGTTGCGCTTACGAGAACAATCGTGAGAAGCCTGAGTTATATAGCAGTTTTTTTTTTTATTTTCACACTTATTTTGACGTGGTCGAAATTCGCGCACCGCAACTTCAAGAACAGCTTTTCAAACGTCAATCCGCGAGAATTCGACGAGAAATCGTAGAGTGTTTACGAACGATTGTGTATGTACGAAAACAAACAAAAAAACAGTGCTCATAGAATTGCACATAAGTCCGCGACTTCTTACAAGTTCTACTAGAGTCAAGAGTATCTTACGATTTTTTTGTCAGAATTGCAGCATAAATGTTCTTAGAAATAACTCGATTGTTAGAAGTTATTTTTTTTTTTTTTTTTTTTTTTTTTTCGTTTACAGCAAGTAAAGCGACGTTCACGGAGAGTTCTCTTTGAAGGAAATCGCAAATTTTACATTACCACGTTGTTTTCATCGACGGGTTTGCGGAGTCGCCGTAAAAAGTATATAGTAGTGAAATTTTACGTGAACGTTTCTGAAAAAATTTTATTTCTTTTTTAACGATTGTGCGTCGTCTCTCACCGCGAGAGGTGACAATCTTCCTCACCGCGAACGTCGTTACTCTTCAATCTAACTATGATATGACTAATGTCCGCCCATTGCCAGAGTAACTCGTGCAAAAACCATTTTACAAGTTTTACTTAAAAATCATCATTGCACTCCCCGTGCTCGGGCGCAATCTCAAATCACAGTTTAAAATCGGGAAGAGAAAAATTATACATCAGTCACATTTAAACGTTACCTTAAAGATAAAACAATTACACGCACTAAAAGCGAAAAGCTGCAACTTACGGATCGTTATTTCGGATTGTTCAAATACCGCGCAACGCGCGGCAATGAAAAAACCTGGTTTTTATTTTTATATATTAATTTTTATATAATATACCGGATACACACAACAATCGCATCGAGTCGATGCCAAAAGATATGGCAGTGATCGTTGTAAACTACGCGTTCGCACAGCTGGGAACGCACGCACAAAAAAAAAAAAAAAAAAAAAAAAACGTATATATAAATATTAAATACTAATGAGGAAAAATCAATACGAAAAAAAACTGGGCTGGACGGAATCTACACATTCACTTATATACATATATCTGTCGTGTGCCAAGCTTCGGTCGTGTCGACGCTATCTCATACAGTCTCTAATTTTTTTTTTTTACCTAACGTTAATATTCTTGTTCTTCGTTTTTCTTTTCTTTGCTTTTTCTCTCTTATGTTTGTTTGTTTGTTTTTTGTTTTTTTTTGATTCCCCTAAAAAGTATAAGATTTAACGGTAATATAAGTTGTTTAGACGGAGACCCCAGGTTGGCAACGCACACATATATACATGCACACACCAGCTACAGGGGATTAATTTACTTTAATAATATTGACTGTGTCGTTCGTCGTCACTCTTCATCTCTTGAGTCCTTCGCAAGCTCTCGGGGAAGAGTCGTCCGTGAACGGAAAAATCTGTGATCGCACACAGATGAAAGATAGAGATAGAGAGAGAGAGAGAAGACACACATTGCAACGGAACGTGTGTCTCGCTCCTCTACACGCGTCTACTCGCACGACAAACCAACTCGGTTATTGTCAAAGAGGTGTGCGCATGCGAGTTGTTCGAGTCGTACGCTTCGAAGAGGCGCGTGCTAGATAAGTAAAAGAAGAGAGAGAGAAAAAAAAACAGAAACAGAGCCGCGGACAAAGAGGTACAACGTACGGCGACGGAGCTTATTTAGAGATAGGAAGAGGGACAGGTGGAGAGAGAGAGAGAGAGAGAGAGAGAGAGAGAGAGAGAGGAAAGGAGAGAGACGCTCCTCCGTATCTAGAGATGAGATTTACACCAGCCCTGAAACAAATTGGGGCTGGCCGTCGCGATCGAGCGTCAGTTGCGGCATCACGTTCGGAGTAGGTTGAAAAGTTGATCCTTGGAAACCCATTGCCGATTCGTATAACTGCACAAAGGAGCGAGAAAAAAATCAACTTATTAAGAATCCAGAGAAAAATGTGAGAATTAATTGTCATTGTCTTATAACGTTATTCGTCGCTTAATATGACGTACATTATGATTTCCCGGAAGCGTTGTGTAGTCCGGCGTCGTTGGACGATGCCTGTTCGTGGGTAACGGATGCTGTATCGTTGCGTAAGTGTTGTCCTGGGACGTGTCGCCCATGCCTACGCTCACGCCGCTGCCTCGTCTCTCGCCGCCTAGACCGCCCTCGGGTTCACTGAACACCTGCATTGTCAGCTCCTGCTCCTCGTACAGTTTCAGTTTCCTTCAGTCAAAAAGAAAGAAACGCTTTGCATCACGCGCGCATCTTTTGATGAAAAGAGTTAAACGAGGACTCACTGCTCTATCCACAGAGGATTCTCCGTCGTGTTCAGCTCATCAATGATTTGCTTCTTAATTAGGCCATCCTTCTTACGTATATCATTTGGCACAGTTATTACCCTGAAGAAAATTTATATAATAGCACGAAATAATATTGAAGAGAATTGTAAAATCTCGCCCCTCAATTACTCTATGATACATTGAAAAGCTCTGGTTCTCACCAATGGCGTAAACAGCAACATACAACCGTCACGGTAACCGCCCCGACGATCAGAACAACCAAGAGAGCTATTAGAGCGGCGAGTGCGGGATCGAATGGTTCCTCTTGGATCCCGGCGTACGCGGGCTGGAAGATCAATCGGTCGCAAATTCGGCAATTTTTTTCAAGTCTTCTGTGTGATTTTCATTCATTTATTATTTTAACTCACCACGACGTTCTCGATGGCAAATCCGGTGTAGTAGTGTTTCAAGAAGTCGTATTTCGCGTCGATGACTTTGAGCACGTGGGGAATCGGAGCGATAGTTTGGGTTTTCGGCTCGACAACGTGCAGGTACATGTCGCACCTGCGAAATAAAAAATTGCAATATATTTTTAGAAAATTAGAGAGAGAGAGAGAGAGA
>QVOB01003634.1:0-19002 GCA_014839585.1 Pseudomyrmex concolor | reverse complement strand
GCGACTCTCCGACGCGCAAAGTCCACAAACATCAGCATCGATATTTTATTTATTGTGCTATAAAACATTCGGAAGCGCAGCGCGCATTCAGACAGCTATATATAAACGTAACGTCAATCTAGCGCACAAAATATCTATCGGGGAAACATCCGCGAGATTATGAGGCCGGAACTTGTGAAAAATAATTCGTCAGCATTCGTGGCAGCTGGGAGTCACGAGTGTTCGATCGGGTAGATGGGTGATTGTCGTCGACGCGGAACCCGAAGAGGCTGAATGGAGGCAGAGAAGAGAGGAAAAGAAGGAGAGAGAGAGAGAAAGAGAAAGAAAGAGTGGGAGCGCGAGTGGTTTCCGAGCTCCGTGTGAGAAATTTTAAACTACGATCACCTCGGGGGGTAACCTCGACGTTAGTACATAGAAGACGGAAGAAGATCGAAGACGGTGCGACGAGGAGGGCGGGGGAGCCTGTATGGCTCGAGATCGACCCAGAAGACGCCCATCGCCAGGTCCTACGTGCAGGACATCATAGGACACGGGGTTGAGAGAATTGCTCATTTGTTCGCCGTAGTGACGGGGCCGGAGGATGCCCTGTAATGTCCTACAGCCTCCTTCTACTCACCCCCTTCCTCCCTTCCTCGCCTCCGTCTCTCCCTTTTCCTTCTGCCACTCTCTCCTGTCTTCTCTCCCCGCATTACTGCCACCCCGCTTTAGCCTCCCCTCCGGCTCTCTCCCCGTCGTGGCGGTGTTCGATCGAAATTCAATTTCCACTAGCTCACCCCTCTCACCTACCTACCTTCTCCTCTTCCTTCTCTTCTACATCTCTCCTGTTCAACCTCTCCTCGGCCTTCTCCATACCATTCGGAGACCCTCAGCACCGGGAGAAGAGAGAAAGCCACCGGGTGCATTCCGCGCGATAAATTACGCGGCTCAATTATTCACGGGAATCTCCAGGCGCCACTGTTTAAACGAACGCCCGGCCGTCGCCGTCGCCTTCGCCGCCGCCGGGATCTCACCAGGCGGGACGTAAACACGGAGACAGGTGATTTTTCTCTCTCTCTCTCTCTCTCTCTCGCGGGCTTGGGAATGCAAAGTCCGAACTTTCGGAAACATTCCGCAGACCAGACTTTCTTGATTCAATAATCGCAATTCATTCTGTAACCAGCAACACGTTATATTCAGTATAGCCGGAGCGAATAAGCGAGATCGGAATGTAAATCGAAATGGAATTAAATTCTCTTGCGCTTCAGGAAAAAAAAAGAAGAAAAGGGACGTAATAAAGCGCAAGAATAGTCGCTTCTTTGCGAACAAAGCGAGTAGTGAAGCAAGCACGGTAATTAAATAGAGGTACACGGAGTAATTGCAAATATTTTTCCGTTGTTTCAATATTTAAATTGGTATTAAATTAATACTCACATAATTATTTAAAAAAAAAAAGCAAACTATCAAATTGTAGATAAATTTCTGATTGTTATTTATGAGATTTTCTTTCTGTCGTGGATTTTCCTAGGCACGAGCTCGTAACCAGCCATATTACGTATTCCTATGGCCGGTTGCCTCTCGTCTCGGAATGAAGTAATGGAGAACCGACCCACCATCGAGCCCCAACCCCACCCACTACGAATCGTACCTATTTAAATAGCTTTTTTCCAAGGGGAACTCGAACAAACCCCACCCCTTCTTCTATCCCTCAGTGCCGCGCTAGTTACTTCGAATTCCGCGAGACCCTTTTCAAGTCTAAATAATTCAAAGGGGAGAAAGATACCGCCATTTTCTCTGTGTATATATATTCGATTGAAACATTACTATTTTTTTAACATTTTTTAAATCTCAAATTAGTTGTGTTTATGCGTGCGGAATACTTTATCTCCTCTTCGTCGTGCGCTTTAGAAGTTTTGCGACTGATTAACTTCAGCTTCCTCTCTCTCTCTCTCTCTCACTTTTTTTCTTGATTTTAAAATAGAGTTGTGTCGGTTTACAATCCAAGCGTCGAATCGCAGCGACACGTTGAAGAACGCGATATTGTTGGAGGCGCGTTTTGAAGAAACGACTAGCGCGAAGAAACGGCGAAGAATGAAGGTGGGTGGTGAAAAAGAGGAGGGACGGGAAACAGACGTCCTTTTGCACACAAAAGCAATAACGCTGATATTCTACGTGGAGCCGGGCCACGTCGTGTCTCGGCCATCCTCCTCGTATGAGAGACCTTCTCGCGAGAGAGCGTTCTCTCTCGCCCAGGAGCATATGAGGGTGGCCGCAGAACAAATACATTAATTTTACCCTCTCCCCACCCCACTGCGTCACTCGGCGTCTCTCCGTATAAACACACGCCTAGTCTCTCTGACACGCGCACGAACTCGCCCTTGTCTCTCCATTCTCTTTCTCTCTCTCTCTCTCTTTCCTCCCCCACACCGTTTCTTTCCTTTTCTCATCACTAAAGATACACGCGCGCTCACGCTCGAGGACACAGCGCGTGTGAATGTGTGTATATATATACACACACACACACGTGTGTGTGTGTACGCACAGAGAGACATAAGAGCTGCCATCGCTAGCTATTCGCGCTCGCGCGCGCGCACACTAGCATGCATACGTGTGTACGTGTGTGCCGATGCGCGTTCTCCGGCATATAAGTAAACGGGGTGCAGAGTGTATGAGGGGGTGTATGTGGGAGTTAGGAAGAGGGTGGGAGGGAGGGAGACCCGGAGGTAGGCGAGTAGAGGGTGGTGTGTGGTTGTCATGGAAACGCCCAGTCCCTCTCTTATAATTATATGGGGAAAAATGGCTCGCGGACTTTTATCCCGCGTTACACCCTCACCTCCCCTTTTCTCCCGACTCCGCTTTCTCTCCCCTACCCCTGCCTATCGCGGTGGCAGCTCCGCTTCTTCTTCTGCTTCCTTCTCGCCTTCTTCTACGTACTCCTCCTCCTCCTCCTCGCTTCTCTTCCACCACCTTCTCCATCGACTGCTTCTTCTGCGCCTTCTACTTCTCATCCGGCTTCACCTCGCCGTCTCATCGTACCGCGGCACCTACTTTGCCCGCCTCGGGAATATTATGCTTGCACCTTACCGGGGCGACTGTGTAACCATCCTTAACTCGCTTTAAGGCTGACTGCTCGACGCGTCTTGGATTTCACGTTACTTTCCCGACACCGCCGTTTTCTACAGTCAGATTCAAAGTTGCTCGTCGGAACTTTATTTCTCCGACTTGGTATTTCAACTCTGATAATTAATTTGTTATTTCTAATTGGGAAATCTTCGTTAATCCGGAATATCTTCGAATTTAATCGATATTTTAATGTTTGTCCAATTTTTCATAAATTGTTTCATTAATTGTTTATTTCTCTTAGCTTTTCTTCGTGCGTTAATTTTTTTTTACATCCGTTCGCATTTTTTCCACGTTCGTGAATAAACGTATTTGATTATTACCGAAGGAGATGACGCGTTACTTGCTGCCTCGCACGCGTTTTTTTATTTTGAAACGCTTGATAGCGCAACCGAATTTTCTGATCTCCTTCTGATGCTTCGGGTCGCTTCCTTTTGTTACGATTCTTATAATATGCACCGAGCGAAAATATCACGCTCGCGGCTTGCCAAGTCGACTATATGTCGTCCTTAAAACTTGTTTTAACACCGCTCCGTTTCTCATGAACATGTTACGTAACTTTTGCTATTACCCGTATCACCGTTACACATTTCAGCGCTCGTTTATTAACTCCCGGCAACTTGCAACGCTATCGCCGCGTGTCCCAATTTGATCTCAATATCTATTTTTATTTAATTGCGAGAAGATGGAGATTAGATGAACGATCTGAAAGAAAAACGTCCGTCATATTGCCATAGGCTGGTTCTCTAGTTCGAAAGGGATGAAAAAATAATCTGTGAGAGCGGAGAGGGAGGGAATCGTGATGAGATCGACGGAAGAAAAGACGCAAGTGCGAGGCATGAGTGAGATGAAAATTTTTCGGAAAGTAACCGATGCCTTCGGTCAGCGTTTAGCTTGCGCAATGTCGAACGTTGCAGTAACAACGGAGACAAATTCTCATTTCAAGTCGCTTAGTAACGGTCATTGCACGTGAGATATGTGAGACGCACGTGTACACACATTCTCGTGAAACTGTATATGTTTGCTTTTAAATATTTCGAGATACAGCGCAAAAATCCGAGAGAAATCTTTCAAAATGTCCCAAAAGACGTTTCAATTACTTTTTTAGCCATTTTTTTTATGGATATCTTAGTCGCGACGTCTTTCGGACTTTTTTTTTATGTGCGCTATGTATCGATTCTCTTTCTTGTCAGAAATAATCGCGAAATATTTACGACTTTAAGAGATAAGTTTACTTTTAACTTGATTAATTTTTTGTATCTCCAACTTCCCCGGCGTGTTTCCCACAATATAAATTAGCAGAACCGGAGGAGATTCTTTTTCTCGCGGGCGGGGAAAATAAAAACAAGAGTTTAACGTAACGTGTAATGGCGAGTTCGAGGAACTGAAAGAAAGTCGATTATCCGCCATCTTTCTTTCCGCGTTTAACGGCAAATCTAAGCAATCGGCTGGCGATTTTAGCGCTCGGCACACACGGCAAATTCTTATTTCAAGCTGCTTCCCCAGATAACGGCCATTGCCCGCGAGAGATAGGGTAGCACGTGTGTATATATTTCGCGTGTGTGCGGGGGGGGGGAAGAGGTGGAATGGGAGAGGAGAGGGGTGTCTTCGGCGAGGGGGAGGTTTGCGGGGACAGCAGCGCGCGGGGGCAGGTCAAGAGTGGTGGAGAAAAAGAGGCGGCCGTAAGAGAGAGGGAGCATATTGCTCCGAAGTAATCCTACTTGATCGCGGTTTTCGGCTTCCCCGGGCGTGTGCGTGCACACGCTACGTCAACGTGCAGGTGTGCGTGCGCGTACATGTGTTCCATCTCATACGGGGACTAATACTCGTGCGTGAGAGCTCGAAGGATTACTTGCCTTAGGAGCCGCCCTGACGTCTCCGTTTCTTCTCTCTCTCTCTCTCTCTCTTTCTCTCTTCGGGTCCTCAACCCTCCCGATTTCCGCCTCGTGGAACGACGGAGAGTCTTTAAATACCCTCGGGATGCGAGTGTCCTGGACACTGGGAACGTGTTCAGACGACAAAAAATATAATTTCGAATCGAACCTGCCGTCATTCGTCGCTTTTATAGCCCTCCGAGGGTGGTCCTGAGGATTAACACGTTTCGACCAAGTGCTAGGAGAGTCTCGAAATATTTCGCTGCATTGAAGAAGCATCGTAATAAAAAAAAAAAAAAAAAAAAACCATCGTTGCCAAAAGGCAAAAATTGATTAATCGCTCGCGAAGCTTATTGGCCGCGCTTATAATCGCGTTGTTCGACAAACAACGGGCGCCTTGTTTGCAAATGAAGTCACGATGAGCGTCGTTGCGATTTACGAGAGATCGTTCGGACACACAAAGCGCGCGCATGATTAGTCGATTTAATGAAATAATCCTCTTTGATCGCGGGCCTCTCTTTCCCCCGAGGTTCTCCTCCTCCCCGGACTTTCCTTCGGGATTCTCTGGCATCCTCAAAGGGAAACACTTGAACCAGAACGTTTTAATTGCGAGCCCCGTAGCGATCTCATTGTTTCCGCTCGGTCTGCGAGTGTTTCCGCGATAGAGCGGCGGTCGTCGGTGAAGGAAAATGCGTCTTAAAACGTCGCCGAAAACCTCCGAAGGGGAGGGACCGTGGCCCTTTGATTCCCGAAAGGAAAAGGAACGGTTATGTGTGCGACACGCGCACACGCGTCTAAAATCTCCCATCTCGCCTTTCTCTCCCGAGTCCCTTTGCCCGTTTCTTTAAATCTCTCTCTCACTCTCTCTCCGTTCCTTTCTCTCGCTCTCCCTCGGAGCGGCCTCGGATTCATTATAATCGATACGTTTAACGCTCGCACAACAAGAGACCACCACGAAAGCGCTCGGCGAAACGCACGCCGCGAACGAAAATATCGCAGCTTTGTATAAAAGCGACGAGTTTTAATCGATACAAAAAGTTTCGCGGTATCCGCGGCACATTTTGTATATCAATGACGTAATCACGCGCGATCGTAAATGCACGAGAGAGGACTTAACGCGGGAGGAAGATCGATAGAGCTTGAGTTTACTCTCCGTCCTACTCTTTCTCTCTCTTTCTCTTGACTTCTTGACGAGAAATCTTGGAAAATGTAAGGAAATCTTCGCACACAATGACAGGAGGAGGAGGGAGGGACAACGGATCATTGGCTAAGCCGCGGGTCGTTAGGATTAATGAAACGTTTCAGCCACACTGCGGTGACGGAACGAAGGGATGAGAAAAAAAAAAGCAGATTGAGAGTCCAAGGACATAAGAAAATCAGTCCAGAGATTGGTAGAAATGGCGAGTTCAAAAAGGAGGCGAATAATAAAGTGACAGATCGTATATATATATCGATATGAGATAGCGATACGAACGGGTAGCGATTTATCGCATAATTCCTTGAAGAAACCTCCCCCCTCCCCCCGATCCTTCCGATTCCGAGAATGTATACCGAGAAATAACTTTGAGTGATAAAGTTTAAGAAAGTAGAAATGAGATCTAATTCCGCAAAGTTACACGAACGTCGGGGCATTGTGACTGTCATAATGGCGGATGCTGCGTCACTCGACGACAAAGGAAACTGTGGAGGAAACAGAACGAGACCCACGAAAATATTAATAATTATGTTAATGTCGTAATATAAGACTCGGTCGTGAGAGAGAGAAAGAGAGAGAGAGACATGAGTAGAGGACAGTCGGAGAGAAAAAAAAAGGAAAAAGAGAACACAGAGGGGTGGCTCTCTCTCTCTCTCTCTCTCCGCGACGTCAGAATATCTCCTTAGTTCCCTACGATGGGGCTGGCTTGTCGTCGGGGGGGAAGGAGGTATAGGTGGGGGTGGACCTTATTTTTATCAATATCTTACGAGTTGCGCACGCGCAGCGTGCAGCATCCCTTCCGACGAACCCTCGAGAGGTCCACACGTAGAAACAGACAGAGCGGGCGGAAAAAGAAACGAAAGTTGAAGGGAGAAGGTGATATCCCACATGAGAGGGAGGAGAGCGAGAGAAACGCGCGCGCGCACGCCCTTGTATGCATGCGTGTACGCTTTCTAATGAGTGTGTGAATCGAGAGCGTGTTGGTGAGCAAGCAGAGAAAGAGAGATAGATAGATAGATAGATAGAGAGAGAGAGAGAGAGAGAAAGAGAGACCGAGGGAAGGGGGCGCCTAAGGACCCCCCTAGGACAAAATGGAGCCCGCTTATACTCCGCCGCCACTGCAAAGTGCATCCTTCTCCAAGGATCCGCGCCCTTCTCTTTCGCCGTTTCTTTCTCGTTCTGCCTCGCTCGCCCTCGTCTCTCCTCTCTTTACCCTCTCTTTCTCTCTCTTCTCCTCACCTTGCACTCCTTCCACCGATCCAGGTATTCCCTCATGCGGATGCAAAATCGACGGAGCTTCTCGGGATAATTGCTGCTCCGGGACTCGATTTCCAGACGCGAGTATATCTCGAGTACACTTGGAGGAAAGCTCTGCCCCCGTGGTCGGGAAAGAAGAGACGGAAACGGGGAGAGAGGAAGGAAGGGGGAGGGGGAGAGCGAGAGAGCTCGCAGCGATTTCTCGTTTGTAAAACGTTTCTTTGGACACGATATGGTTTGTTATCGTTCGCCAATATAACTTTGCGTGCCCGCGGATACGGCGGCGCGCGCGAGTTCTTTAAAAAAGACGGAACATGTCAGAAATGGCTTTTTTTTTCCTGACGAACGGACGATGCCCGCGTGTTGCAGTTTGCGGGTACGCACTCGAAACGCGAAACTTTCTCTCGTGTGCGCGGATTCCGCGTATTTAAAAATTTCGTAATTGCGATCGACTCTTCGACGCGGCGTTGAAAAAAAAATAAAAGACATGTCGCAACGTATTGCTTTTTGGCGGGCAAAAGGGACCGATCTCTCTTCCTCTCTCTCTCTCTCTCTCTCTCTATCGCAATTTCTCCAACACACATGCTAGCTCTTCTTTTTTCACCAGCGGACAGTCGCGGTCGCCTTGTCCGGCTCCTCGGCTCCTTAATTATGAATCACCACCGTCATTTACCTTTATTTATCGTTGTGCGACTCCGCTCTTGATTTACCGCCACGATTCTCGCGCCTATTATTCCTGTTTTTTGTTCCGCCGCCTTCGAATTTATTATTCCGTCGCGAGAGATTCTATTTTGTCTTTTATATACATATATATATATATAAAACGGCGAGCGCGTTTCGTTCCGTTCGATGTAAGCCGATCGATAAAATCCACGTGCGGTTGTTCACTCGTATCGAATAAAATCGCGCCTCGCGAGGAGCGTTTTTTTAGATCACGACGTAATCGCTCGCATATTACCGAAACAAATTAAACTGTGCCGATGTTAACGTCGATGTTAATTGTTGTGAAACGGTTTGGATTTTTTTTTGTGTGTGTTTTTTGTAGTCGAGGCAAGGCCCTCTGAAAAATTACGTTTCCTTTTAGATGGCACAACGCGGATTTATCAGCAGAGACTGTCTGTCTCTCTTTTCTTAGCTCGTTTTCTCTGTCTCTTCTCCTTCTTTTTCTCGGCGAGAGATAGATATTATTTTCAGGCGCGGCGGGGATTACTAAAGGCAAGAGGATGGGTGGGTTGAGTTGGGAGACGAGGCACGAGGGGGTGGATCGGGTGTTTTGCAGCGCGAAATACCCTCCATTACACCGTGGGCGTCGTATATAAGAGATTATTTTTCTCTTCTCTCGCCTTCTCTCTTCTCTGTTTTATCTCACTTCCTTTTTCTCTCTCTCTTTTTCACTGCTGCTCTCTGACGCGCTTCTCGCACCCCGGCGAGACCGAGGGATGAGTTTTAAAAGGTGACATCGTGAAAGAGGTCCCGCCGGCGTTCCTTTTTTGAGAAATTGCGGAAAATTAGCTGCACGATGCTCGGCGCTTCGTTATGTGATTCTCGTCGCGAGAAACGAGGAGAGAAAAGGATCGTTTGTTGGCGTCGACGTAGAGCGAAGAGTCGGAGGCGCGACATAAACGACAAACGAGTTCACGAGTCGTTCGCGAATGTTTTAATCTCTGGGAAGCATAAAGAGAGAGAGAGAGAGAGAGAGAGAGAGAGAGAGAGAGAGAAAGAGAGAGAAGAGAGTGTGTGTGTGGGAGAGAAAGCGTTTTCTTTTTAATGGAATGCCACTAAGACTAAAGAATAAAAAAGCGACCGGACCCGCGTCTCTTGTGTCTCGAACTTTTCATACCTTTGTCCTTTCCGTCGTACATCAAGACCTTTTTGATTGTCCGCGTGAATCGCGGATGTGTTTTCCACAGCGTATTTTTGTCGCGAGCTTAGTTTTGCGCACCATTTTTATCACGTAAATGCTGATAATGACAACTTACTGTCAGGTACACGATTAAGAAATTCACAGATTTGTTTCGGGACTCTTCGCGATGTTTAAAACGAAAAGACGAGAAATTTTTCCGAAGACCGTCCCGAAGTAGGCCAGGTGAATGACTGAAAAATTTTCTCTCTCCTAGCCACGAGGGTACAGATGCTGGGTCTATAAAAAAAAAGAACTCCACCCCAGGCACGGGTGCCCCCTCAGTGTAAAAAAAAAAAGAGTCTCCCCCTCAGAAAAACCCTTGTATAAAACCCGAAGGGGGTCACTCACCTACCGGTGGCGAGGGGCAGAGAAAATGATCGCGAAGCGTTCACACGTGGAACATTCATGAAATTTGTAATATATCATTATTCCGAAGGAATAGCCTGTATTTTTTTTTACAAGGACTGTTTCGAAATGAAAAGATTTCCATTGTAATGAGTGTTGCTTTCTATTATTTAGAGAATATTTCGTAATGAGAATATTTTGTAAAATTATCGAGAAAAAGAAAATTAATTGCTAAATTTGCAACAATTTCTATATATTTAAAATTAAAAAAAAAATAAAATAAAAGTAATTAAATACGTAGTAGAAACATAAATCAAGCAGTCGTAAAAATCATAAAATTGATTCAGTTTTTTGTATCATTGACTCGCTGCTATAGAAAAAAATTAATTAATTTTGGAGCCATAAGTCACGACAATGACAACCTAACGTTTTCGCTTTCTAGACTACGTCTCCCCAAGAGCAGAAGCACAAAAACGCCATCCCGAGGAGCGTGTGCCTCAGTTTTTTTTTATTCTCACGTTGCGTAACCCCCTTAGCCTCGGACATTACCAGCCGCGCTGGGTGGTGGTTTCGAAGCCCCATAGTGCCCGTAATCAAACACTCGTTATTCCTGTCTATCCTGGATTACGGGGTTTTCAGGATTTTTTCTCCGGGAAAAGTCCTGAATCCTTGTGTATCACGATGGGATTACACGGTTACACCACCCCAAAAAAAAAAAAAAAAAAAAAAAAAAAAAAAAAGTAACGGCCACTTAAGTTATACACGCCTTTATACGTGTGTCTTTATGCGTAATATTAAACATAAAAGTAGCGCGGCTAAAGGATAAAAAAAATTCTTTTTATAAATTTCTTGTTACATTTGTTACACACATAAAGTACACAATTAACCTTTTGTATATAACATTAATTTGTATCGATATTTATTTTTTTTTTTTTCTATGAATTTTCTCTTTTTTTTATTTACTCGGAATAAATATTGTAGAAATTCATTTATACGCACGACGTACAGACGAATATTCGCACGGAGAGTGCAACGGACTTATTATATTGAACTGAACTAACTGAAAAGCGAGACGATAAGCGATGCGGGATCGATGCTTACGAGCTGTTCGACGATGCGTTTTCCGAACCCCTCGAAAACGATCGGTCGAACGAAACATCCGTTCACGAAACGGGACAGGATCACGTGTGTGCGGAAGCGACCGATCGGTTTTAGGGTACTTTTTTGCGAAAATAACGGTGTTCTGACGAGAAAGAGAGAGAGAGAGAAAAAAGAGGAGAGGGAGTATGAAAAAAATGGGAAACATCTGTCGGTCCTCGATGTCTATCGAATGGATCGACTAGTTCTCCGCGCGCCGAAATGGAGTGTGTTCTCAGCGTGAATGTACTACCCTCATAATGAGAGTAAAATCGGTAGACATAGTGGAATACAATATAGAATATGTAGGTTTGAAGGAGAAAGATTAAAAAAACTAAAACTTTTGATATAAAAAAAAAAAACTACTCGATGCAAACAATTTGGTTTAATTTGCTACCATAGTTCCTTACAGAAGTTATTTTTTTCACGTTGCTACTCATTTAAATATCTATTTTAGAAAATTTATCATTTGCGTGCACAAAACATCGAGCATACATACATCATGAAGATGAAATTATCTTATACATCCGATGAATCTACTGATGAATTTTATCGAGAGTCAGCACGAATATTGCAGAACTGTGCCGAGCATCATGTGGAGCATCGTATGAAAAAAAAACACAGAGGAAAAACTATTAGTTCCGGTTGAGAAGGGACAATACGGAAGGTTTGCGCGGGAAAGGTGATCGCGGAGAAAGAAAGAGAAAAAGAGAAAGAGAGACTGGACTTCCCTCGCGCGAGAACTCACCCTCGAAGAACTTGCGCGCTTGCCTTTCACGCTCATTTCATAAATTCTAATTTATCGCCCGCGGAAAATTGGATCCGGCTAATCCCCGCGATCGATGCCTGCTTACGTTCCACGTGTCTTGTAACAAACACGTCGATGCGCACGATGCATTGTTGTAGTCTCGGCAACATCTGGGAAAAATTGCCCGCGATTCGAGAAATTGATTTCGCGGTCCGATGAGAGAGCAAATTCTATAAGCAGATGACAATAAATTAACGTTACTTTGATATTTCGAAAGAAAAGTGAAAGAAGTTTTGGGTTTTCTAAAATAACGTTCACATTATTCTCGTCGTCGAAAGTTTCCCTTTACGTAATATCGGCGTAACATATCGTCTCGTAATTATCCCTCATTCAAAAGCAAATTACCCTTTCGAATACGAAGCGCCGGCGTGACGAGGATGGTTAGCGCGTGTCCTCCGATTAGTCGATTTCCCTTTGACTGTTTTTTTTTTTGTTTTTTTTCTCAACAGTTTTTGTCTCATGCTGAGACAGTCGCCACTTTTTCTGCGTCGGCCAATTTTCGGGTGTGCAAACACGGCCCATTGTCGTGGCGCACGCGCCCTTTACTCTGTTCTCCATCTCGCTTCCGTCGTTGCAGGGGTAAAGCTTGGCTCCGAAACGCACCCTTTTTCGCCCCATCTTGCTCTCACTCTTCGCGCGCTGTTTTTCCTCGTTGGCCTCACTAGCGGGATTTAAATATGCAAAGCGACTTTTTTCCTCGCCGCGTCGGCCTCTTCCCTTGTTTGGTCCGCCGCGCCCACATAATTACCGGGTGGCGGGAAAATAACGAATAAAAAACCGCGCGCGCGAGGAACGAGAGCGAACGCGACGATGAGCTGGAAAAAAAAAACAGATAAGCAAAAAAGCCGAGCGAAAAAAACCGATATCACAATTAGACCGACCGCGCACCGGGGGAAGGCTGCATAATGTCCCCGCATAGCGGACAGAAAGGGGTGTCACGCGATTTAATCGCGAGAGGGGTGCTTGCCGGAACTGTAAACTTTGGCATTATGCTCACCCGCTGAGTAGGGGTTGTTTTTTACGTATCGACGCAATTACATCCCGTTACAAAAAGCTTGTTGGAAAATATTCGGAGAAGAGACGTACACGTTTTTAAAGAACATATTTTACTTATCGTATATCGGAAGATTTTTGGCGTTGCCACGACCGTCAGTATTCAGTTTTCAACGAACGGTGTCGTGTTGTCTTTTTCCTCTTCGAATTATCGCCATTAAAAAAAAAAAAAAAACAAAATCGTCATTCGTGTCGCCGGGACTTTCAAGTGGCTAACTCGAGAGGAATATTTCGTGCGAGAAATTAATGTACGAGGTGTGTCGCGCGCGGATTAGTCTCATTATTATTCCCGAGCGAAAGACGATGTAGCGTCTTGAAAAAAAAAAACCGTCTCGGAAGATTAACGAGCAGCCCTTATGAGGCATACCTCGACGCCTCGAAAACCACGAGCGAGCGAGCGAGAGAGAGAGAGAGAGAGAGAGAGAGGAGAAGACAGTGCGAAAAGGATGGAAGAAAAGGAGACAGATCGCGAGGAGGAATTGGATATCGCAATTAAACAGACCGCCAACCTTACAAATTGGAGGCTGAAGTTTTTTTTTTTTTTTTAGAACAGCCGCCAGGCGTTGTTGCAGCCTTTGGAACATCGCGAGCGGAGGGGTGCGGCGGCTCTCGCGGTACGGAAAAAAAATCCATAGGGATCCCTCTGTTCATCTTTCTCACTCCACGGCATCTAGCCCGAAAAAAAGGGTCGTTGAAGCGGGTTGTGCGTGGCGGCACAGGGGATGAACGGACGGGAAACTTACAAGGGTGGTGCTGATGGCGGTCGCGCTAAAGGCAAAACAAAAGCTGGGCGACATTCTCGGACGCCTTTAAAAACATGGCTGCCCCCCTCCCTCTCCAGACGATAGAAAGAATAACAATTAGTAATTTAGCTGATCCGCGAATTATAAAAAAACATTAATTAAATAACATAAAGCGTGTGTGAGGGAGAGATAATCAACTCGAGTGTCTGATACTGTTATTATATTTGTCGATAGACGTTTACAAGCGACGTAAAAGTTAAAATAAATAATTTATTTGCAAGATTAATAAATCGTGTAGTTTAATTAAAAATAGAAAATTTATAAACTTTATAAAATAACGCGTATGCTAACGCGAAAATATTTAAATTTATTCGTCTCACAAATGTATGCTAATTATTTACGTTGACAATTTGCTTTCCTTTAAATCGATTCAATTTGTTTTTTTTTTTCGTATTTTTTCACGACGATTGGACAAGAGAAAGACAGTTTTTTTTCCGTATGCATTTATAATAGAGAAAAAAATCCATAAAAAGCGACCGCGCCCATCATATATAATAGATAGTCTCCCTTCTCGGTCAACCTTCTCATCTCATCTCGCCAGTTCGAGCAGCCTTCACCTTCTCCTACGCCATCCCTCCAGCCTCTCTTTTTCTCTCTCTCCCTCGAACATCACCCACCAACTTCAACCTCCTTTCAATCAATATTTAAAGAATTGCGCCTTAATAACCATCGTGGCGTCACGTAATGGCGGACTTCGCAATTCCAACGCGCCATCTTCTATAAGAATCAAGATCTCTCTGCTCAGTCTATAATTTTGCTTACGCGCGCAAGTTATACCTTTTGACAATGCTACAGTTCGCGCATCTTAGCGCTATATTAATAATATTGAATCAACTGTAGATAGAAGATAGTACTCGTATGAAAATGACATGTACTTTCTGTCGGTTTGTGACACGTTGCAGATAAATTACATATAGGTAGATATCTTGCAGATTATCTTATCGACAGATGATCAGGAATTATCTGTTATCTATTTTTTTTTTACGCCGACAATTTTTGACCGAATAACATTCGCGAAACAAAATGCGGTCATTTTGCGGTCAAGGCAAAATTTAATAAATAACATTTTATTTAATAAATTTATTTATCTTATAATTTATATTAGTTATACATATATTCCCTCTCTCCTATATAGTTATATATTCTCTCTCTACGCAGCCAAAGCCGAACCCTTCTTAACAAGAAACCGAATAATAATTAGAAGTTTTGCGGAAGCACAGATTGTTAGCCTAGCGGGGCAGGTTGTTAGCTTAATCTCTAAACAAAAAGTAGAGTGTGATGGATCTAGAAATAAGTGGATTTCGAACCACTGAAAATGTTTACAAGCACTTCGAGTTAATTAGAGGCCCGATTCACAGTTCGCTTTCTAATCGATTTTCAGGCTCGACTGAAAGAGACCTGGAAAAATCCGAAAGTGCGAATTAGATTTCGAGACTTCCCCGCTCACAGCCCTCCTACTCAAAGGTGAGACCATTGGGCCGGTATTTATATATTAATTAATTAATTAATTAATATATTTATTAATTGTTAATTAATATATTTATTTTATATAAATAACAATATGAGGGAGATTATAAATAACACGTACACATACTTTCAAGGGACTTTAATTTAATTCAAGTACAATCATATACGTATGTTATATGTGCGATAATATTCTCGTGTTAATTGACATTGAATGTTAAAAAATAAATCAATGCAATAAAAATTGGTTCGTCGTGAAAAACAACTGAATACTGTATTTAATATTTTTTGTCTCTTAAAAATTATCAAGGCAGTAAAATTCTGAGCACTTGTCAGTGGAGAGTGCCAATGTAACAGTAATATCTGCAAGTGTCAATAATACACAGTAACAATCTATATATACAGAGTCACGAATATATTTATAGAGTTCGCTAATGACGAACGTTTCACGTTAAAATTTTATGTGTAAAGTGTGATCTCTTTAGTCAGAGATGTAGGTAATATGTACACACGCACACACAGAATTCCTCACGATATTAATTAAAAAATCGGCACAAGCAGTCTTAGAAGAATTCTTGTTTTTTTAATCTCTAAAAAAAACGCGCAAGAAGATGTTTTGTGCTACGGTCAGTTCGAAAACATCTTAGGGGAGGTTTTTCCTGATTTATTTACGACATTAGTATTAAAAAAAGAAAATCCTACATATGTTCGTTACAAATTGGTTTCTTCAGACAATCTGTTTTTCTGACAATCGCAATATCCGTGATTTCAAATTTTCGGATTTCATATAACTTGTTTTACAGAATCCTTGAAGCTCACGTAGAAAATACAAATTTTGAAAAATATCACGGGAAAATAAAGTGCAAAACAATTATCGCGCGATGACAATTATATATTTTGCAAACGTGTAATATTTAGAAGATTAAGAGGGTCCTGGACCGTCCTATTATTACCAATCGAATCGAGTAATCGTTTTTACTTGACAGTTACTACTACTTTAGATTGCATTTCGTAATTATTGCTCGGATAGCTTAATGGCTGGCACTTTTTAATATATCAAAAATGTAACAAAAATTTTTGATGTTACAATCAACCTCTACTTTTAGTGTACTGGTATTTAAAGTTCAAGAGTTATGTATATACAAAAACCAACAAGTGTCCGCCATAGACATAACATTGAAGAATGTAATAAGACTATTAGACTACGATTTGGAAGCCTACACCACACGAACAATCTATAATACGGTTAAATTTAATATAACCTCTTTTTACATATGTATATCTTTGTTTCTCTAACAACGCTCTATGGTTGATGTCACTTATATCAGTAACAGTAGTCACGATATATATAGTACGCTCCAGGACCCTCTTAATATTTGTGAACAACGACATCGCTCAATATGTATCGCGGCGCGCGCGAATTCGCTCGTCACTATAAATAGAACATTCCTATATAACATTATATAATAATGAGAATACTAATAATAATAATAATAATGATACACAGTAGTGGTAAAATCACATCTCTGATCTTTCAACTTATTTAAAATACACTAAAAAAGCACATCTTTGGTTCTCTTTAAACATTAAGAAGAAAAAGATTGTTTAGAAGGAGTGTGTTCAGATGTTTTAATTAAATCCAGATCACACAATAATACGAGATGCGGAGATAAAAGTATGAAACGTGTCGATAAAATGAGATTGTTGATCATCGGTTATCTGGCAGTAATTCGACCTCACAAACCTCTGCAGTCTCACAATCCACCCTCTCGTTCTTCATTCAACAAAGAAAACAAGGGCTAAAGATCTCTCCATAATATTTGTAACGTGATTAAAGCGCTTTCTCTCTTTCTCTCTCGCTCTCTCTTTCTTTCTCTCTTTGTGTAATACATTCAAAAAAAGTTCACATTTTCCATGTTATTCTTTAAATACACTATGATATGCTCTAACTTCTTATTCTATTCGGATGCAAATCATGATAGAACGATTTTGATTAAAAAAAAAATCGCACTGCTGTAAAAATTCTATTGCTCAAATGTTCAGTGCAATCAATATTCGACAGATTTGTTCCGCGACGAGACAATCTCGTTTACGATAATATCAATGCAATGATAGTAATAATTGTTCACATGTATTTCTCAAAATAACACGGGAAACTTGAAAAGTAGACACAAGACGACTGAATGTTTTCATGAACTTGTTACCGCATCAATAATTGATCGAAGACTTTATATATCTTGGGCAGTTTGCAGGCAGCATATTATGATACTGTCGACACGTTATTTTAACCCAAAGAAAAACCGTACATGCCGAACGACTTTATAGAAAAGATTTTCTCGTTTCAAACCAATAACGTTTTGTCAACAATAACGTTTCTTCAACACTAGGACTGATTCTTGTAAAATACTTTGTAACCGTGGATCATCGTCAACAGTCGTTTGTGTAAACGATTGTTACACATGATACGATTGTCCTCTGACAATGAGACCAGTTTTGAAATACAATCCTTAGCTCCTGATACAGCAGCCCGTTTGCTTCGGCAATCATGCTGCGAGTAAGTTTTTTATATTTTTGGGCGTGTTTTCTTCGTTTAAGTGCTTTGTGGTGTAACGAAGAGCATTCAAAAGTCCTTCGCTTTTGCAAGGCGGCTGATCCTTCAATAATTTCACACAGCCTTTGACCTGTTAAATTACATATTAAGTAGTTATGAGTTAAATAAAAAGATCATAATAATCAAGAGAAGAGTCTTCTTTCTCGGATTAGAAAAATCGATTTTAGTTTCTCTTCACGTCTATTTTTATCTTGAATATGTCTCTGATTTTTCAAAATTTAAAAAAGTACAGCCTCTTTTACACAATACAGCCAGGTTTGCGGCGACACATACAGCCGTTAAACTTGTGTTTCCTCAAAATTTATATTTTCCAAATTGGCAGACACAATAGCGTTCGAGCCGTTCATCCGATCAATTCGAACTTTTGATTTTTGGAAACTAGATACTTTTTATTAGAAGATGAACCTTTAACATGTGTAAATTTTAAACAATTAAGATTTTTCCCAAGAGATATAAAAATATTTTGCGAAAACGTCTAGCTCTGAAATGCCGCCAGCCTGTCAATTATTCAGTTTCTAACCAAACTGTGATTCATCCTCTAATTAAATTAGTTTAAAAATCTCTTCCCATATTTTGCTCTCTAGACTGAACCGTTTGATCGCCATCGTATTCGTCGTTAAGTAAATATTTTTAAAGGAAAGTTAAGTGCAATGCTTCAAACCTCATGTTCCTATTTCTTTTCTATTTGGAAAAAATTCTAGGAATAAACTCTCAAAAATTTATCTTCTATTTAAATTAAAGATGTATACAGGGCTTTGCTAAACCGGTATGCAGGGTGTTGTGCGATAAATAAAACAATTTGTGTGATTGTCCCAAACGTTTCGATTTTAAATTATTTTAGTACCCACTGAAGAAGATTCAAATCGAAACGTTTGGGACAATCACATAAATTGTTTTATTTATCGCATACCAGTTCAGAAAAGCCTTTTACACATCTTCAATTTGAATTTTTCAACCTGAACCTCAAGAGAACTTCCTTCAACATTAGCTTGGTTATTTATCTTCTATCTGAGAAAGTATGCGTGCTTTGATAAGAAAATTCTTTCCCAACTCAACTGTCGTTTCAAAACATTCAGCTATTTTGTATGAAAAATTTATTAACAATTTTAATTTATTACTCACATCCACATTTGAACCCTTTACAAAGGCACCTTGGGGGTGTACATGATCATAGAGGATCACCAGACCTACCATAACCCTTAAAACAAATAGCTGGGTCTCCTCTCGTTGGAATTGCGCCAACAGATTCCTGGAAAAATATATTTCCCGAATTAGCATTCAAGAAATTCTTCACTCACTTGAGGCGAAATTCTTCTCTCTCGCGCGTTTCGCGCGATCGCTCACGTATATACTCACGGATTTTCCAACATTCGAAGACACACTTTTGCCATTGTACCAAGTGTTTCTGTAATATTTTCCCTGGCTATGTCTTCGTTCTAAAAACAAGAAAAAAAAA
>QVOB01003632.1:0-13981 GCA_014839585.1 Pseudomyrmex concolor | reverse complement strand
AAAAAAAATATGAGACACATAAAATCTCGGATATAAAAATATTGCGGGTGTGGAGATGTTTCGGGTATATATAAAAAATTGACTTTAAATTTAAAAAAAAAGGAAAAGAAAAAAATACAAAATTGCGGCAGAAATTTATTTCGCAAAAAGTACGCGTCCGCACTTAAGTCCGTTATTTCGAGCGGGATACGAGTGACACAACCGCTACATTTGTAGTTTTAATTTACGGATGGCGCGCGCGCGCAAATACGAGAGGCGATCAAGCTCTCGCGCCTCCGCGCGCGCGAGTCCCTTCATTTCTTTCATTTTGCTCCCATCGCAATTTCCATTTCTCGTCGCGACGCGACAGAACGATATATTTCTTTGAACGCGAGGGTGAAGCTGTATTATCACCGACCTTTCACGGTTGACGATCGCGCTCTTTCGCCGTGTCCTACGTGTATTCACAAGTTTTTCTTTTTTTTCTTCTTTGTATACCGCGTGTTACTTTCCCGTTTTATTGAAATACTTTCGCGCAAATTTATTTTCGCGTCGCATCATTCAACATGGTCGCCGCAGCAATCGGATAAAAATTCTTCAATTCTTTTAAATTAGTAATAATTACTCGTGGCATTACATTGTTTTGTTTTTTTTTTTTTTTTATTAATAAACTTATTGTCCGTTTCTATTTATTTTATGCGAGTTAATATATTCGCATCACACACAAGTGCTTTCTGTACCTCAAAACGAGGTAACTGTGCATATTCACGGGGCGGAAGAAACAAAGCGCGGTAAGTGCATCTAAAGCCCGGCGACGCCATAATCTTTTACCGAGAAGCATCAGAGCGCTTTCTTATCGCCCGGCGCCCCCATATCCAGGATGCGCGCCATATGTGCAAGTGCATGCACCGAGCGCGACGCAGTATGAATTCGCACACTAGGTAGGGTACTGCTTGCTCGTTGGTTGCTGGCACACTCCGCTAACACGGAATGGGTCGCGATAACGGCGAGCGGCATTGTCGCGCGTGACGCGATAAACTTTGACGGCGCCGCGCGACAATAAAGACCCGGGCCCCGATCGGCTTGCCTCTCGCAGGAAACGTTGATAAGGGCCCGACGCCGGTTTGACGCGCGCGAATCTCTCTCTCTCTCTCTCCCCCTCATGTCTCTCGATCGGGCTATGAACAAATTGCGCGCGATTCCCAGCGGAAAGATTAAATCTCGCTTTCAGAAAATTTCTCGTTTCTCTAAATTAATTTGTAACTACCGACGAAAATATTGAATTGTTTCCGAAAATTCTGATTGCGTTTTATTGTTTTTGATTTGCAAAAGCGAATAAAACTGAAATAGAAAAATTGTACGAGAATAAAAAAAGATGCTTTACTTTTTTTCGACTGACGATATTCGTGGTGTTACTTTTAGGGATTTTTTTTCTTTTTGAAAATCGTTAGGTTAGGTTGTATGAAAAAAGTAGAGATGAAAATTATATAGTTCTGACCCAGATCTACCATTTTTAACAGGTTTTTTGATATAAGTTAGAAAATAGTAAAAAAAAAAAAAAAAAAGAATTCTGTATGCATTTAAATAATTTCTTCAATGTTTAAGAGCTCAGAGTCTTCTTTTCTCCTTGCCCGATCGGGCTGAACTTTTTTGCAGATATATTTAGCAAGTGAAACAATTATATCGGGGATGCCGCGAAAAAGATTCAAAATTTCATTACGAGTAAATAAGAGCCATCTTATACTCGACATTCAATGAATTATATTGCTATAATAAACATATAGAAAAATATATGGACCACGATAAAGTTATGGTTAAAAGACGTATTTTTAAACAATTTCGTGGAAAAATTTTCAGAAGGGGAAATGCGCTCGAGAATCGACTAAACAAAAAAGACACAATAGGTATTTAAGACTGAATAGTTATAAATAATGTATTTTATAACTATTATAATAGTTATTATAATAGTTATAAATAATTAATTTATAAGAATAATGTTGTTTGAAATGTATAACAGTAGCACACACCGCACATAAACAATATTGTTATTATAACGAAAATTAATTTTGCATTTTAATTTCAAACGGAAGGTCTTATTTTCTGTGATCTCAATTCAAAGGTTGATCAAATACACAAAATCGAATTTATTAAATTACATTAAATATTATGTATTGTGCGGCGTCGCTGAAATTGATTATAATTGTCATTTATACCGCGCGTTCCACTAATTGTCATCACAACCGTCATTACGAATGCGCGATCGCGGTGTGATTATATTATTGCGGAAATTTCGTTTAGCCGAGAGACAATATTGCGGAAAACGAGAGAACGCGCGCGGTCTCTCTCTCTCTCTCTCTCTCTCTGTGATGATACATTTTGCATCGTCGGGAAAACGCGATAGAAATTCCGATCTGAGGAGAATTGTACACCCAGCGGGGTTACTGGGGTTACCGAAGGATGCTGGTTGCCGCTGCTTGCATCACCGTGCCGGCTACCGGAGAACATCGGAGGATGCCCGTCTTTCCTTGTTACATCGCGCCGTTGCGGTTAATTGATTAACGTCCTCGTGAGACCATTGGTCGTTAACCTCGCTCCACTGAGAGGACCCTCTCGTGTGGCGCCTCGATACATCTAATAAAACCTCCTCTCTTCGCCAGACAAGGCGGGATGGTTATAGCGCATGACTCGAGTGGACCATAAATGAAGAGAGTTCATAATTCGCACCGTTGGGTTTATTTCGCACGTTTTTTTTTTTTGTTTTTTTTTTTGTTTTTTTTTATTATGTCCAAAGTGAACTTGATGAATAATGGATTCTCGATATTGTCAAGTTCACAGGAAACTCGATTCCTTCGTTTTAGAATACCGTGCGAATGATGAATAATTCCGCGCCGCGCGGTCGAATAAAATATCAATTTTTACGAAAGATATATTTTAATTAGCGGAACAAAAAAACCTCGCTATTCGTGAAATGACATTTTTAACGAGTAATATATTTCTTCTGACATACAGGTACTTTTCAAAGAAAAAGAGAACTCCAACATTTTTACTTTAAATTCGCTTTTTTTTTTTTTTTTGGTCCGAAGTTTCTATATGTCCACAGTTTTTTTTCTCTCGCGACTATTTTCGCCAAAGTAGATGCAGATATTAAAGAGCAAAATATTTTAAACGAATGTCTTTTGTCAAGAGAGTTTCTTCTTATTTTTAAAACGTATACAAACGTATATATATATAAAAAAAAAGAAAAACAGAAAAGTACGTGTCAAATGGCGCGGTGAAATGGATTTTCACGGAAATACGACGCGAAAGTCATGGGTCGTATTCTCGAGGAATACATTCCTGCGTTATATTGGCTGTCAACTGTGCACCTTGCACAGCTTGCACAATGCACACCACGCGCTCGCACCTGTCCGCCTCCCCAGTCCGTGCGGCGCTCAGGTGTCGTGTGTCCAGGTTCGGGCTATAATCCTCGGGAAGCCACGCTGCCGCATATCTCTCACAGGTCCTTGATCCTGGCACACGAGGACGTGATCAGACTGAATAGTCGGCTCGGCTTTCGCGATCGCTCTTTCTCACAAACGAATTTTCGTTACGGTCCGCGGGATATCAAATTTGCCTAAATGGAAATAAATATTGCATCTCGCGCAAAAATGTTTAATCCGGCGTGTATCAGCTTTATGAATGTCGAGTACAGCTATTACGTGACTTTGAAAGTTAAAAAAAAAAAAAAAAAATCTTTAACAGGTCTGTCCGCTGCAAAATGAATGAAAATAATTTCAGCTTCGCGACTTATCCGTTTTTCATTAATACGTTGTTTTTATAAATATTTGAAGTTTGAAAAAATATAAGGACGAGTTTTCTCATTTTTCCTGAATATTTAAAGAGGACAAGTTAGCACATAATATATGGATATAAAATTTTATCTCGCGACAATTTTTCGCGTTAAGAAATTACGTATAAATTACGTTAAATGATCTCTCTGCTGAAACAAGATGTCTTTTTAATTTATTCATAAGTTCGTAAGAGAGAGAGAGAAGGGGGGGAGGAGCTTTTAAAGCATAGTTTCTGAAACACACCTGTATAGAAACTTATGAATAATATGCGCGATTTATGGTATCTTGTGTCCACAAGCTTTAAGCTCCTTCGGGGAATCGGTTCCCAGTGTATCCTGTGTATTTCTCCACATCCTGTTTTGCCGAAGATCAGTGTTACTCAAAATTCTCTCCTTACTGGTGCATCTTATTATAACAAATAACTTTTGTTACTGTTTCTTGCGTAAGAAACGGTTACAAATTTTATTAATAATTTTTCTTATTTTTCTTCTCGATACTCGAAAGGTCAGTATAAAAAAATGTTTGCAATACATTTTAAAGGAGAAATATATTATCGCACATTGTCAGAATTTATTTTCGTAATTTCGTGTAGAAATACAAATTACAACGTTTTATTTGATGAAGTCTAAAATTCGTTCGAAGTTTCACGAAAGCGTTACTCAATTATTGGCCGGACGCGATTATCATTTTTGTGTTCCCGAAGTCACACGAGAGAGTCATAAAAAAAAAAAAATAAAAAAAAAGTATCGTAAAAGTGGTCGATGAAAAATATCCGAGAAAAGACACGTTTTTATAACGTAGAGTTATGTAACGAGAGATAAGTGTATCTTCCACAGTAACTTATACTGAGGGTTAAAGGCCTTGTCCACGCATCCCTGCTAAAACTCCGCTATCCACCCCCTCGGTACCTACTCGCGGCGCCCGTGAGAAACACAACCGATACGACGGAAGCTCGCCCGGATTTCCTGAGCGACGACAGTTTTATTGGCGGAAACTTCGCTTGTTCGACCTTCTGTTTTTCCCCGTCGATAGTTTGTGGCGCGGAGCGGCGGCCTGGGGGAGGGGGAAACTTTCGGATCAACTGCGCGAAGAGACTTTCCCGGTCGACGGCTTTAGAGTCACTTCGGTTTGCATTGTCTACCGTGAGGGATCCGTTGAGAGAGACAGAGAAAGAGTTGGGGGGGGGAGGGAGGAAAGGGACGAGCTTCCGGACTGGCGCTCCTCTTCCGACGGGGTGGAAGAGAAGCGCGATCGAAATTCCGTGTCTGGCCGCGCGCACGACTCTCGAGTGGGTTAGCAACTTCTCGAATGGCATTAAGGCTCTATCAGCGTTGCTCAAGATGCGCCATTCACGTGGAAATTAGGCACTCAGGTTAACGTAATCTCTTGAATTTCGATGTTAGACCGATTACGTTATATATTTTTTTTTATTTCATATACTTTTTAGTACAAGTATTGTTGGTATTATTATTTGTTTGTCTCAGTTGAAATAATATTTCGTTTCTTACATTTTCTTCTTGATATTTTCTACACGAAATGAAACGAACTGATCTCAATCCGCTAATCTTTTTATTATATATATATATATATTTTTTTTTTATCTGTGATGTAATGAAAGGAGAGGATTTCCTATTCCCTTAAAGAAAATATTTACATAATATAAAGAGAGAATAAAAGGAGAAATTCCCTTAAGAAAAATATTGTTATACATAATATATAACAACGTGATGCAAAAAGTTTACATAAAATGTTTACTATGGATACTGCCTTGTGCTGAAAAATATAATTTTTTTTTTTTTTTTGGCGGCGAGGGATTACAGTAATTGAACGTAGTAAAATAAAAATGCAACAATATTTCTTGCGCGCCGCGACAGAAGAAATCTGTGTTCATAATAATCAGTGTTCGTAATTGTGTTCATCTCCGTAAATTAATTTAATTTAATGCATTTGATCGAAGTCTGGTAAAAAAAAAAAAAAGAAAATAAATTTGAAAAGAGAAATTTAGAAAAAATAAAATTACATTTTCTAAGAGAGTGAGAGGAAACTGGAGCACCTGTTAAATTCCCGCCGAGAAAAGTCTTATTCGATGTTCATCGGGGAAAATATACGTATCGTATTTTCCAGTATTTTAACTGAGAAATTGCGAGGTTGTGTGTGTATGTGTGTGTGTGCGCGCGCGCTTGCAAGGAAGTGTGTAGTAACGACGACGGACGTTTCGTGCCAGCAATTTTTTTGCGGCTACATCCTTTCGTCCTCGATTCTCTTCGGGGTGAGAGAGAAAGAAGGAGGTGGATTTCATGCACCTTGCAACAAGGTATCAGCGGCGGCGAATTCGCCACCACGTGGATATTCTCTCACATGCATCATAACGTAAAAGGGCTTTGTCCGTTTACGCTGGCAGACGGACACGATGTTGCTCTAATCAATAAAGTTGCAACCGGCTCGACGGACGAAACTATCCGTACCTATATATCGATCACATTGTTTCGACGAGGCGCAGTGCAAATACGTGAAATGACTTTACGATTTAGGCAGCGACGCTAGGACGTGCGGCCGATAGATTGCTGCGAGCCGACGCGGTGACAAGGACGAGAAAAACGTTCTTTGTGTGCAAAGATACGATTAATGTGATAGTAAAATTATTTCAACAAATATCAAATATAATCACGAGAGTAGAGAAAAATATCATTTATTTTTTTGTGCAAAAAGACGCGACGTGAATTTTTCAGCTTATAATATTTCGGCAGCCGCACACATATCAAAACAATCAGATTACATCTATGAAATTAAATCAAATTTTATTTTGTAAAATATAAGCAAATGTAAAATGTTTTTTTTCTTTTATGTATGTATGTGTTTTTATGTAACATACAATGCTTTTGTCTTTCTCCGTAAAAAACTGGATTTATTCTCTAAAAATCTCTTAGAATTCTTTCTAGGAGAAGTTCGCTGCACGTCGGAGATCGCACGAGCTTGTTTACATTTTCCTCTTACGCTTCCGTCTTTGATATCGTAAAATTTTGCCGGACACGCGATATTAACTCAACTAACTTCTATTTTAATCAAGGCGGAATTGGGTCACTTCTACTTTAGTTTCGCCGCGCCGAGTCTACTAAATTTTCCGCTCGGATCCTCCAGATACCAGCGTGATCCCGCATCGTCAAGGGAAGCG
This sequence comes from Pseudomyrmex concolor, assembly GCA_014839585.1. NCBI lineage: Eukaryota > Metazoa > Arthropoda > Insecta > Hymenoptera > Formicidae > Pseudomyrmex > Pseudomyrmex concolor. Next base: position 7,000 of record QVOB01003632.1, on the reverse strand, counting down.
CCGTCGGTCCGTTCGTCTTTGATAGCCGGGGCTCTTCGTATTATCTCGCCGCAGATTATGGAACGTGCTACGCATATTCTCGCCGCCGCCCTCTCATGCCGCCGGGGCGCGTCCAAGAAACGTGGGCGCGCGCGCACGCGGTTGTGCAGAAGCGCGCAAGCAGCGGAGGGCTGCGAGGCGAGAGAGATGCGGCGGGCAGCTGGAAAACGTATTTCACGCTAAATTACGAGCCCTGTCCCGGCCAACCGCGAGATTCCACTCGCCGGACACTGTATGCAATAGACATATCCGGGAGGATAGATAGAATGTCCGGACACAGCCGCTTTTTGACCGTGCGCCGCTTTCCGCGGCAACACTTCCCGCGCGTAATCTCTCTCTCTCTCTCTCTCAGAGCTCTCTACCCATCTCTCTCTCTTCAACTCCGGGGAAACTCTCTCTGCAACTCTGATTCTCGCGCGCAATATGTTACATCTCTCGGCTCTCTCTCTCTCTCTCTCTCTCTAAATCCGCCGACTTCGTTCGGCTCAATTTTCATCCGGATATAACATTCGCTGTATATATTTCGCGTCGTAATTACGACGAACCGTAAACTCTTGATCTGTTTTTCTTTTCCCACGTTGTTACACTTCCATTCTTCGTTTTACGGTATTCTCGACGACAGATATCGTGATATCATTCCTCTTTCTCGTGATATCCTAGAATGAAAGGATACTTTGAGCAGGGTACAAATTTCCTCGCAGCGCACGTTACGTAGTACATAGTATGTATATGTATGCGTATATATATTATATATGTATATATATATACATAATATATATATATACATCTCCAAACGGTACCGCCAAGAGAAGGAGCACAGAGGATGAAATAGCTAATAGGAGAAGGAGGCGAATGAGGGAAGGGATGGTGGTTTCGCTTGATACGACGCAGAGACGCGGAGAGAGTGATTTAATCAAGCAGGCTGTATTCGATTATCGGTCCGCAGTTACGTGGATCGTTACGTCGTTTCGTCGTGCAGAACGCGATTCGCCTTGCGTTAATTTCGCGCTCGTGCGCCCTCGGCTTTGGTCCGGCGTTTCTGAGATCTCTCCTTTCTGAAAGGTCCCCGACGAGCTTTACAATTAGTATAATGACATAGTAATACCGAGACATAGTGATACCTACTTGTCTTTGGAGAGAATAGTAACGTTGTAAATCAAGCGACAAGTGTGTACGTGTCTATCGAGGTGGAAGAGATTTGAGATGGACGTTTGCGAAGAACGCGCGGTAAACAACACCAACAAAAGCCGACAAATGTGTTTAAATCTACTTTGTCGGCAAAAAATCCGTTTTGTAGAGAAAAACCGATGATATTTGATATTTTTTCTATTTGAAAATTTCTCGATTTTATCTCTCATGCAGAAACTTCTGTAATGTAATCGTTTCGGAAATATTTTACGTAGAATATTATACCGATATACGCTGAGAGAAAACTTGTTTTAAATCAAGTAAATATATTTTCTTGAAACGCAGACACACACACACACGCGTTCTCTCGTTTTTTGATGGAAGGAATTGTTTAAGCAAAATGTTTAATTTTAAACAAATATGCATATTACATTGAATATATTATTTTATATCTACATAGTTTCTACGTTTAAATATCGGTTTTATAAAATATATTCATTTATACATCATTTAGTAATTGAAGATAGTTTGTTTTTTAATTATAAAAAATTCAAGTTTTTTTAAACTAAAATCCCTAGATAGTTCCAGTTCTAAATAATTTAAACAATTGAAATACAAAAATAGGTAGCTAAGAATGATATATAAATATGTCTTCTATACATAAATATGTAATAAGTATTTGAATTCAGAAAATGGAATTTAGAAAATTTTTTGAAATGACAACGTCATTATCGTATAAAGTTTCCTGAAGTAAAATAAATGCTTTTTGTTTCAAGAGAAATTACTTTTTCCTAAGCGTATTCCGTATCGCGGTTCGATCACGTTTTCGTTAAAGAAAATTCGACTTTTAATCGGGTACAAAAAATATTTCGTACGTTGTTAATTTCTAAGAAAAACGTTCTATTAACATTCTATTACATTCTGAATTTTATTCGCGACGAGAGAACTTGTTATTTATATCGTATATACGGCGGCATATAATTGGCTAGAAGTTTCAATATGCGGCATATTGAGAAACTCTATAACTTTCAGTGACCTGCCACTTAACGATCGCCAATTTATCGTCATGTTAGATACACCGTGCGTTGGTTTGGGTTAGGTTCGGTTCCGTCAATATTTTATCTAGATGACCTAATAGGAAAGCATAGAGGCTTACGCGAACGACGACGGGGGCTGGGGGGGGGGGGGGGGGAGAGGAGGAGGCTTTACGGAGATTAAATGTCTTGCTGTACCTATATGTATATTCCCACCGTGACAAACTAACGATCCTTCGCCATCTTGAAAATGCCGTCGCGGAAATACGTCATCACATCGTCGTTATTCCGCGCGATCTCCTTCGCTTAACTGTTTTAACCTAATCAGACTTTAACCGAGAACGTGTAACCCAGCCTTTCGTGAAAATTACTTACCTATCCCTTCCTCCTCCCCCCCCGCGAGGAGGGAGAGGGTGAGTGGGAGGCGAGGGTGTAATTAAATCGTTACGACAACCTCGCCGCGAGAGAATCAGCTCTTGAAAGCTTAAAATGGCGGACCGCTTTGAAGACGTACTACTCGCGGCGAATTTCGCCGAATTTAGACGCGCTTCGAGTTCTCGCTGAGCCGTCGTCGTGATTCGATTATACGATATTAATTGCGAACTTAAGCGGGGCACGTTTGAGCGTCCCCCCCCCTTCCCCATTCGTCTCGACTAATTGAAGTTGTCCTCCACTCTTTGAGGCGAATGTTGACTCATTCACTTTGCGTAACGCGTAGGTTAAAGTAGTAGAGACGTGGAGAGCGTAGCCGCGGAGCGTGAAAACGCTCGGAAGAGTTTTCTCCGCATCAGTCTCCCTCGAACTCTCGTCAATTCGAAGTTAAGGCAAATTTATTAAGTCGTTTTTCTCAACATTGAAATTTATATTTTTGCGGTTATAAATTTGTGTAAAAAAACTCTTTTTGTAGTTTTCTTCTCTTTGTTCCATTTAAGAGTTTCTCTCACGCTATGCGATTACCCATGCATAAAAATCTAACCGCGCCGCGAGATTACGCGCGTCGGGATCTCGTCACATTAACTCGACTAATCTAATTCCGACCTCTCGACTTACAATAAGCCTCGTTCCCTAAACTCCAACCCTAAATCTAACCGTAGACTTAATTCTAACCTGACATTTGCGCTTAAACTGAGCACAGCGGCGGGGGAGGGAGAGGAAGAAGGTAGTGGAGATACCGGCGTGTTGGTTGCGCGGCCTATGTATCATAATTCCGACAGTCCGGGGGTTAGTTAGCAGTCTGTTTGTTCGCGAATATCCGGCTGGCCGGATGCCGCATGCCGCATGCGGCATCGCCGGATGCGATGGGGTACGCGCGGATGCATACTAACGGCGGCGAATAGTTTGGATGTGATGCGCTTTTTCGAAACAAGGTCGAAACTTCAGCCGTGTTGCGCCGCGGGTTAATGGCTTTCAATGTATAAAGGAACACCAAGAGCTTTCTCTCGGTGTATATACGAAATCGCGGAACACGAATGAAGTTAACAAACCCGTCAAAAATTTCTCACCGACAATGAGAGGCAAATGCGGAGGTATAGCTGTTACGTAATTTTTTTTTCTTTTTTTTGTGTGTGTGTTAGAATTGCGATACCGACCGAAAATTTCCGTCTTTTTGTTTTTGAACAGGGAGAAAAAAGATAGAACAACAATTTTTCCAAGAGCAAAATTATTTCGATTGTAATCGTTTCCGAAACAATTAAACATAAATAAGTGATTAAAAATTCTAGTTTTTCGCGAAACTCTCGTTCGACCAAAAATCTATAAACGTTCGAATCCTCTCTCTGTTTCAGCGACGAGCAAAAATTCTGCAGTTTAAATAGCATTTACGTTGATTGTCTTTTACGTCGGATTTTTTCAGGAATTATTAAATATGTGATATATGTACACCTGTCTTTTTTTCGCGCGCGCGCATTCACATTTTTGATTAATCAACGGCTGTTTGATTTCGAGTTTTTTCGCGCATCAATGCTGATTGAATTATCCACGAATGGCGTCGTCCCGGAGCGGCGTCTCCATTTCCGTCTCTTTCTCTCTCTCTCTCTCTCTCTCTCTCTCTCGTCGTTCCGATTCAACGACCTGTGACCTTACGCCATCCACTATCTGCCCGGCTTCTTTCATTCGATGTCTGCACACTCCCGTGCACCTTGATATTCCAGCGCGTATATATACATAGCGTGTTTCAAAAACCGACCTCGGTGAATTAACTAATTAATTGGATTCGACGTAACCGGTTACCGTTTGATGCCGAGCGTGTACGCGAGTATTAAAAAATATAAAAACTTTCACAGGACCAAAAGAGAGAGATTTTAATTAAATTTAGTTTCAAATGTACTTGTGATAAATTGATTGCAATTTTTCAATCTCTCTTTCTTTACGACATTTTAAATTAAAACTGCACGGGGGATATATGTACGAAACTGTTCCATGTCGACTAACTGCGAAATTTTTAATGACTGATGTTAATTACAACTTGAAAGTCATGGAAATTTCAACAGAGATTTCGACACACTATATTTTAAGGCAACCTCTTCACCGAAGAAGAGGATTCAACGAGAAGTGAGGATATTCGTGTGACAAACGAATGTTTTTCACGACCTCTTCACGTAGACACCGTAAGACTGCCGAAAGTGTCTCCGCATTAAATATGAACACGGAGGGATAAAACGTGACGCAATAAATGGGGAGTATTTCATGGTAATGCGGGACCACTCGGCAATGCACGGGCCGCGGTAATGCCAAGCGATATATCAGGGCGATGATATTCATTTTGCGCGTGCGATTCATTATTTTTTTCTCCCTCTTCCCATTAATGATTAACGTTGTTATTCAATGAGCCGGTCGAATTACAACGCGCCGAAGATTAAAAGTTTCTTGCGGGAGAAAAAAAAAAGTGTGTTTCCGTTGGTTTTCGAAATAAATTCTCTTGAATTGCAGAAGAATCCGGTGTTTACACGGGAAAGCCGCTATTTACATACATACCGGCGACGGAGATGAGACCACTGGGAGGCAGAGTGAGGCTCTTCTGCGAAGCCTACCTGGGCAAAGTTGATTTACCCGACGCCGAGAACTCCATTAGCTGGTCGAAAAGCGACAACAACATGACGCTGCCCAGTCACGGCAGAGTGGCGCAACACAAAGTGTCCCGGTAAGTATATTTCTTCGGGAATAATTTAGCGTTCGCGTTTGTTTTTATATTTCTTAGTTAAAAAAAAAATTTATTTGACTGAAAGATGCATTAAAAAAAAAAAAAAGAAAAGAAAAAAATTCGTGGAAAATCTCATGACGTGTGTATCGAAACTTGTTGAGAAAAAGATTGTTAAAAAACTGCTATTCATTTCATCGCGATTTTTAAACTACCCGGCACGCTGCTGGGAAGATTTTTCTAATTGAAAGCGGATTTACGGATCAGAAACGTCGATGTTCCGGAGCATCTGAGCGGCGGATATGAAAGACCGCCTGCGAACATCATGTATAAAGCAGCGCGCGAACGTGAACATTTGGCTGGCTGTTGCGCCACCATTCTTCCGGCTCTTCACCCTCGCCTCGTCGTTGCATGCGACGCGCTCTCTCCTCTCGGCACCGGGAGGAGGGAAGGGAGCGTGTGTATCGTATCTGTCGTCGCGAGAGCTACTCTATCCCCCCCGTAACTCAATTTTCCCGACGATGCATCGTCACGGCGCATCGCTACGGTAAACACGAGCGAAAACCACCGACTCGACAACACGCGGAGGGAAAGAGAAGCCGCGCGCTGTGCAGCATTACAGCGAAATTACTCCCCGGGTCCGGGGGATATATGCAACGCGTGCGCGGACGATTCGCCGTCGAACGCAATTTTATTTCGCCGGATAATTGGATCCTCGGGGCTTGCAGACTCTCCGTGGCGTGTTCTCCCTCTCTCCCTCCTTCCCTCTTCCCTTCTATCCGGTTCACGATCCTTGTGTCTTGAATTCCCGATTCCTTACGAAGGTTGCCAAAGGAAATGTTCCTTCCTCGCGTTTCTCGGAAAGAAAACTTGCCAACGCGAAATTTTTAATTTCACGCTTTATCAAACGTGATTCGATTTTTCGACATTTTCGGGCATCGCGCGTTTGTTTGAAAATAGAGGGAAAAATAAAAAGAAAAGAAAACTTAGGGTTTTAAAGAAACACAACTGTGCGCATACTAATTACGGATTAATTTCTGATAGATTTTTTTTTTACCGTGTTCGAGCAGTAAGTTTTTTGAAGAAAAATTCTACTCGCGCGCGCGCGCGTTTGACACATTATTTGACATTTTTTAATTCTTCAGATATTATATGCGAAAGATGTAAAAAAAAAAGAATCGTATAAAGACGCTTATTTATATTCAACGGGCGACTTTCGAGATCATCATTTCCGAAACTCCTTCCGCGCGGGAGACAAGACAATAAGAATCCGTCGCCGTTGTAACATCCTGCGGGAAACGTGTGTGTGTGTGTGTGTGGTGTGCACGTTGGAGTGTGGCGTAATAGACTCCCCGAAGAATGCGCGTTCACGAAACGAGCGCATTCGTCTCTCACAAGGCGAGATACCAACCCCGAATTCCCGGAGCGCGAACGAGCCGCGCGTAGCGCGTCTCTTAATTAGTGGTCGGATTCGCTGCTTGTGTATGTCTCTCACTCGTTCTCGCGAAAGCCGAACGTCGTTGTACTGTGTAAACTAGACTTTACATTAGCGGAGAGCCGGTGGTGGTTTACATGCGTGTGTTAAGTTGGCACTCCAACATTAAAATTTTGTAGTTCTGATTAGAGTTCTCGCTTCATTTTGAAAAGACTAAGAGTTCTCTAT
>QVOB01003631.1:0-23255 GCA_014839585.1 Pseudomyrmex concolor | reverse complement strand
CACGACGTTGGTGCACCGCAGAAGCCATGACAGTCAACTGTAGAACGCGGGGGTGAAAGGCAGGACGGAGAGGTTGGGAAGTGAGACGTGGGGTTCGGCGAAAGAGAGGAAACGGGTACCGGGACAGAGAGAATCCTGTTGTGCAGCCGTCAGCATTGAGAATAGCAAGTGAGTTCCACCGGCTCTTTCGCCCATTGCGGCCCGTGAGTGGCTTCCAGAATGACAGAAATCTTCCCCCTCCCTCCCCCTACCCTTATGCTTCCTTCGCCATCCCGGTCGCATTTGAATCGCAAATCCCCGCGTCGTCATTGTTGGCCCGGCCAACTCCGCTCCCGCGAGCGCGTACCGCATCATCTGCGAGGCACTAAGCACGCTCGCTTGCCGCACAAATTTACGTACTACGGTCGTCGCACTTGAAGGCAACGAAAGGATCTTCTTCGACAATCCTTTCTCGTCACGGTGAATTTTATACCGACGCTTTCTACCATGTTTGTCCATGGTCGAGACGCACCGATATCGCTTTTCTCATCGCTTTTAACGATCCTCCCACACTGTACATACGATCCGACTGTAATATAATCGTTTTGCGTTTTATGGCCGACGTGTATTACACATGTCGTATCTTCAATCGAAATAGCAAATTTATCTTGATCGAAAGATGCAATAATATCGAAGCTCGAATGGAATACTCGTTCGTATTACCGTATAGCTGCGCGCACACGTGAATATATATACACCAATCCTGATCTGTCGTAGGTACATACATGATACACGATATTACCGCACCTGTATCCACTATGATCAAGTGCGATATAGAAAGCGGATCTAATCATGCTTCCGACCGGATACACGTGCATAGTCCCCGACTATCGTAATTGGGTATCGATCCTCGGTAACGCACTGCGAAATTTCAATTCTGAATCGTATCTTTTTATGAAGAGCTCTCTGGTCCCAGCGCGTGCGCTCGAATTACTGGTCGGCAATTAAAGCCGGGTGAATTACGAAAAATTGATGTATCGCCGAACGACGCGGCCAGTTATATACGAACCGGACGTCTAATTTTCATGATGATGCTATGTGTATGATGTTATATGTATATGAGCGCGCGCGCGCGTGCACGCACACATACACGCACGCCGCGGATAAAAGCGCGTATCGGCTTTTCCTGGCGTATCGAAAATAATGCACAGTCGAAAATATAATGCACGGTCAAAAATGATACACGTGCGTGAACAAGTGCGCGGGACGCAGGTGCGCTTTGCTCTTTCTCGCGCGTATATCGCACGTTTAGTGCACGCGGTCAGAACGGGCGCGCTCGAGCCACATCCGGTCGTATCCTGTATTGCACATCGAGAGTGAGAGAGAGATAGATAGAGAAAGAGAGAGAAAATCTACCATGCTGCATCCGTCCCACGCTTCTATGCATCGGTCTCACGCGCGTACACGCATGTACAAATCAACGTTTAACACAAGGATGAATTCGCGCATAGGGAAGCTTCCACGCAGAGGGACGGTTTGTTATGACAACTGTTCGTTTTGCGTATCGCGGAGAAATTACGAGTTTTTACGACGACGCGTGCAGGCCACCCTCTTCGCTTGCGCTTCTCTCTATCCTATCAATCACCTCTCGCCGTCGATCCTTCTCGGCGAAAAGGACGAGGTAACAGAGTGCAACGGACTGTTGTTATCCATTCGTTCAGTTTTTAACGGCGAATGCGCAGCACTGTTAGTGACTGGTAAGTAGACACTGTGGTTTGTCGATGTTACGTGCGGCCGAAACTTTTTTCCATTTCCCCAACCGTGACAAATATCGATACATTTCACCGGGGTGTCGCCGCGAGAGCGGGAATCGGCGGAAAGAGCAGAGTCGTAATATATACAGCTTTCACCACTTCCGAAGAACGCAATGGACTGTCGCAAATAAAGTGTGCGGAAAAAATTTAATACGTTTTGCGATAAGCATGAAGCAGTATATTTCACGAAAAGCGCAATACGCGCGAATGTTGTTCACGCCTCTCTCTTTGAATGACTAAGAACAAAAAAAAAAGAAAAAAAAACTAGAAAGAATTAAAAAGAATTTAAATTGTCGATTCTAACTTAATGTAGTATCAAATTTTTTAAAAACATGTACGCTGCAAAAACTGTATAACTAATCGGATTGCCTGTCAAGAGAATAACGAAAACAACGTTATACTGGAGCGAAAACTTTAAAAAGCATATTAAATAAACGTACTAGCAAAATACACGTAAAACGCGAGAGCGCGTCATTGCGCCGCGCGCGCGTACCTATCGTTTGCTATAAACTAAGGATTAATCTCGGCATATATCGCGATATCGTGGCGCGCTATGCATACGCAACAACACAACACAACGTAAACCACCAAAAGTTTATCGACGGTTTTACGCAGCTGCATACGGCTACAACGGTTTTCGCTCAAACGCACCCATTCTGCGCTGGTAACGTTCGGATGTTGCCTGCGTTGCATGCGCGGCATTTGTCGGAACTGCGGTGTGAGCTCCCGCGCGCTATTACTGGACCTTTTACTCGTATGTGGCTTCGGTATAGACAGCGGCAGCGACGTGGAAAACGCGATGGGAAATCGTCACGGGGTGAAAATCTCCGGATAGACGGCAGCGACGGCGGCGGAAGAGATGGGCGCGCAGGTTGCGACGGGCGGGGTAACTGGGAAAGAACGGAGAACGGAATTTGAATAATTCAATCGCAGGAGAGTCGGACGCGCGTTAAATAAAATAACGCGGCAAAATGTTGGAATAAAGCCGGCGATGGTTCCCAACGTCAGTGCAATCGTTTTGGGAAATAGAAAAAGGAGGGAGAAATAGAGAGAGAAAAACAAGAGAGAAAAAGAAAAAGAGAGAGAGAGAGAGAGGAAGAGTTGCCGTCGACGGTACCGCGATCCAATTTTCTGCTGCCGCTGCTTCTGGGACTTCGTCGACGTTTCCGGCTCTTCTTTCCTTCGTCCTCGAAGGGACCGACCCCTTCGCGCCGGTAAAAAATGTCCCACGGCAATTGGACGGGCGTAACGCGCGCGGGTGCGCATGCCTCAGCAGGACTCATTTCTCAAGAAATATGCATAAACTCGCGCGATATATGAGACTCGCGTATCCGGTGCCTGATATTACCCCGGCTACATTATTTACCGAGGGTACGAACATACGCGTGCACTGAGCGCTTTAACAAACCAATATTCCGATTTGATCAATTGCCCTTTTTCTTGCACGCGGCAGCTATCGTGAAATCTTTATTAACCGATTCTCTAGAATAACAAAGATAACACACGTGTTTCCCGGCGTGAAATATACGTCTATTGATTCCTTTATTATTTGTGGCATTATTGTTCATCGTCCTTTTGTTGTTTCGAAATTAGTAACTGCATTATATTTGCACCGTATGCAGTTCCCGTCAATTCTTTTGAGACTATATCGATTATTCGTATTACGATGTATTTATGTGATTTATCAGGGAAAGTTTAATCGCGAAATATCGTCCACTAGCAAAAATATGTGTTCGTGTGTGTTTTTTTTAAACATTTGAAATAATATTATTTTTATAATTTTAATTAACTATCGAAGTAAAATTTTAATAGCGTCGGAAATATTCAGAGAGAATATACTTCTACAATATGTAATATCTCCGTGTTTTATCAGCCACCGTTCTTGCGATTCGGATACGAATTCCATTCGCAGGAAAAGCATTTCCCTGCTCAAGAACGTAGAATTCGAATGAGCCACTGGTGGACGATTACGGACCTCCGAATGTGCGATGGCATTGTGCGAGAGGACAAGAACGGACAAATTCCGAGCGACCTCCTCCTCGCGAGTGTAAATGCTAGTGGGGTCCGCGCAATAAAACGGGCTGAATTAATTCCGCGGCGTATTCGCTCGGAAGAGGCGGCAGATGATTATGAAGCCGCGGATGAGTCCGGGACGAAAGAGTGTGATGAAAGAGGGTGGATAAAAGTGTAATGCGCGGCGGAAAAAAAATTTTGACATGCAGTAAATTGAACGCGCACGCGGGTAACAAAATTACAGAGGTCCGCTTTCGTGCGGCGAGTGCGATGCAGTTTGAGAGAGAGAGAGAGAGAGACTCAATCACAGTCTTCACCGAGATCTGTCTAATCGGTCTTCAGGCTTTCAAGCTAGTTTTGCTTTTGAATACAAGCCAGCCACAGAGTAGGCTGTATATGTAAAACCACCGGTACGCTTTATATCGCGTGTGTGCAGTCCGCCGAAATATGGACGTCACATATCGTCGTTCTCATACATCATCCAAAAGAATTGGTAGCGATTAAAATACTTGGAAGATGAATGCAAATCGAAAATGATATTGATGCGACGTATGTAACGTGGAAAAAAAAGTCTTTCTCGAAAATTTATAAAATATATTTGCGCTGTCACTCGTGAAAAAATTGTAGTATGAAATTTACGAATAATTAAATAGTAACATATTTTCCGATTCAGTCTCGTTTTTCAGACTCTAATGGCGCGATATTTGAAGTGGAAATTTGCGACTTTTCAAAGGCATTAACTGCATTACTGTCATAAATGCATTTCATTATTCGACGAGTCAGGTTCTCGCGGATTAGTGGTGCAAGATAAATCTATCTACACGCTATACTGCGGTTCCATTACCGGGAGTAAAATTTTAATGTTTTATTGCCCGAAGCAACCAGGCGAATATAATCAGTGACTTGACGCTTTTACTCAAGCCTGAAAGTTACATTGTGTACATTTTTATATCACTGCAGTTGTTTTTAGCAAAAATTTATATGCAAAGATGTATTTAATTGAAGAGTGATGAAATATTTTCGATAAATATTTAATAACGGCTTTATTAAGTAATTATAAACTAAGTAAGAAATAACATATTTAACTACAAAATCACGTGTAAATTACGGTCATAAAGATATTATTTTGTAAATCGTATTTTAACATAGAGTCGTTTTGAGACGTGTTGAGTGAGAGAATATTTACTGTTAAACTGGCAAACGTATGCTCGCGCGATCGAAACGTTTTCATTACACGACGTGTCAGTAATTTAAACTAATAAGTAGTTTGGAACGCGCGCAGCATGGTGCGGCGTCCTTAATACCGTCGCTTCAAAACTTTTCGCCCTCACGGGCGAAGTTTTGATACGCATTACTCGCGTGACGCTGCGAGACACGCTCGTGTAAATTTCACTTTATGCCGAGATTATGCCACGGGGACAGACAGTTTTACTACGTACTCGTTGGAATTTGTACGCCCGGTGTAAATGAAATTATCGCCAACGGTGCCAACGAGTCCGCTCCACAATGTAATCTGCTATGAATTTTTAGAGCCGTCGCAACCGCGCCACTCGTTAACTCTCATCATCCAGCAATCGCAGAGGCTTATTTATTTTTTCTCCTGCGTGTGTCACACTCTTTTCTCGTAAGAAGGCTATAATTTTTTTCTACAAGGAATATACGAAAAAAGGCAGGAGAAACTCATTTTATCAACAAATCGACTTGGACAACTCGTCGATGTTCCACCGATCGAAGTATGTATGAGCGACGTGTGTTGTTGGATTGAAAGTAAATTTAATTAATAGGCGGTTTATATATGAATCCCTGTCACACACAGAACTCCGATGATAATAATAACAATAAACAGTTTCGCAATACTCTTCCAGATTCATCCACCTCGAAATTCGCTAACACTCTCTTGACGTAAAGTGATGCGCATTGTCTCGAGGCGGCTGGCAGATGACGTCAAACTCGATTGTGGTGGATGTTAGGTGGAGTTCAACGTGTATGCGGAACGCATTCATCGGTACATTTAGTTTATATAATGTATCAATCTATGTCATATAATTATTTTAGACAAATAGTATATTACAGCGTGTCGCGACGTGAAATTATTTTACTATATCAATTATAAAATGGAAGTATAATTAATTTTGAAATTTCTATTCAACTCTACGACGTACGTTAACGCGCAATACCTAACAAAACTTTTATTTCGTTTCTATCGTGGTAAATGGAGAAATTAATTTCAAAAAATAATTAGACAATATCTTCCGACTTGTGGTTAGAGAAAAAAATCAAGGAGGAACCACGTCAAAATGATCTGCGAGTTTTTTTTTGAAACCAATCACTTTCCTCTCGTACCTTTGTCTCCCGTATTCATCGGCGTCCTGTCATTGCTCCAGAAGAGCCACAATGCGCCACCTAATTCACAAAGAAATCCCGGGAGACTTTTCTTTAATCAAACAGAGTCCCTTTAGTGCACCACAAACAGGCACACACAGACTGACGCAAATAAGCGCACTGACGCCTCTGTTTCTGCGGCGCGTTCCTCACTTCCGTGAACAAAAAAAAAAGGTACATAGAAATAGAAAAAGAGTAGGAGACGACGAGAATCTGCGCCTGTGTTGGTGGACGCGCGCGCGCGCGTTCGTAACGTTATCGCGCGAGCGAACGACACGCGTGTCCAGACTCAGTCAACGCGCGCACGTTAATTACTGCGGAATCGGTAGCCCTGGTGGCTGCAAGAGAATGATTCATGGTTGGCGAAAAAGGGCTTCGAGAGTGCAAACGCAGGCTAACTACTACACACAAGTCCTTTGCGCCGTGTTTCTTTGTGAAGATCGGCTGCAACTCAGCGTGACTCACTTTAACGTCACGCGTTTTTAATTGGACGACTAAATGGATGAGGGCGCGAACATAATACGCGCATCGATGCATTAACTTTTTTTCTTTTCTCCAATAATCGACATACACACACGTGTTTGCACGACTGAATCTCTCTTGGACTGAAAGTAAAAATTAACGTGCGCGTGCACATGCAGCGTCTAAAATTAAAAACACTTTAACGATTGTAAATATACAAGTATGAAAGTTACGATTTTATTTGCGAGAATATCTAAACTTTTGTAAAAGCCGCGATATTTCTTCAATAACAACGCCTACGAAGTTTTATGCACGAGGGAGAACGCATGAATTTTAACCAAAGTCGACTCTTATTGTCCAAGTTTACGAATTAATCTTCACGGTTCACACGCAGAAATTTATAGTAAGAGTCACGCGATCATTCGTACGTGTAAATATAAAATATACGTGATATTATATTCATACATATTTGCTCTTTATCTTTACTCAACAAACAAAATTAATTCTCACATTATTATAATTACCTATTATTTTACACATTACACATACCGCAGATATTATCCGGCATATATTGCCAAAACCGTCGATCGATGGTCAATCTACTCGATGCAGGCAGGTTTGACGGTATTGCATTTGCGTTTCTCGCCGCGATGCATAATTCGAGCGAAAGGAAAGGACGCGAAGCGCGGCGAAATGAGAGACGCTGCAATGTGACGGGAGCGGGAGAGTGGCGAGTTTGCGAGAGTGCAATGCGCAGCGGCTGCAACCGCCAGTGCGCGAGGTCGCCATGAATAAATAACGAGCCCGCGGTTTTATCTCGGCGGTTACATTCGGCCTTTAACATTTTCCAGTCGCATTAGCGCTTGCGGATGACAGTGCCGTAACAATGCGGCCGCTTTTCCGCGCGTCGCCGAGCGGAATGGCCGCGTCACACAGGCATTGCCGCGGCCTGGCCATCGAGCGTGCTGGAGAACTGGTGGCGGAGGGTGCTCTCGCGAAAGGGGTGCGATTCCGAGAGAGAACAACACGGTCGGCGCTGGGAGGCGGTCAACCAAAAAGGAGCGCGAAAACATCCTTAAGCCGCGATGATAATTATAGCCGCCAACAATTAGAATAAATTGCCAGCCGAGCTAATTGCCCTATTTATTCGCGGTCGGAAAAAGACTGCGTAGCATTGCGGACGCACCTGCGGCTGTACTTTACACCAGGAAATCATTTCCGTCATCGTTATTATTCTGAGCAAAAGCCGTTTTTACGGCATCAAGAGAAATCTAAAAATTGTATATAAAAAAAAACTTTCTTAAAAAACTTTCACACTATGTACTTCTTCTTTTACATGTATAAATTTTGTATATTATAAAACTGTGTAAAATAATAAGTTTATTTGTTTTCAGCCGTGTTTTTGAGATAATATAACACTCATATACATTTAGTTCCGCAAAATATATGTTTTTTGCTATCACATGTGTTATATATTTGAATAAACCAATGTGTGCAATCAATTATTGGGAAACTCATTTAATTCTCGTTTACACACGCGCCAAGTTCACCACAGCCACGATATGAACGGCACATTAAAGCCGTGCATTTGAAGAGCCATTGACACAAAAGGAATATAAGAATTATCGAAAATGTTATGGATTATTGAACATGTTTTACATCAGATTTGTCGCGTGCGCACGCTTATCTGCGTTGCATAACCGCGCTCGCTTGTCGACCGATGTGACACGCGAATACTTTTCCGATTATGCGGGTTATGAGATATATATATTCGATGTCACTCGCATTCTCTCAATTCTTTTGTGCGTTACCGTAAATATCAAAATGTTAAAAGTCTCTCTCTGTGTGCTGTACGTGCTTTTTTACTCTTATTTAGATCTTTCAGTCATATATATTGTTTTCTCCCGTCAAACACGCTTCCGCTTTAAATTCTCCAATCGTGTAATGGATTCTTTCTTTTAGTCATTGTAAATGAAAAATCATAAAAAAATACGAATCGGAAATGTATATGGGATCGTACGCAATAACAATTTTGGAGATCAAGGAACAGTTACGTTTTTCTCTCCTCTCTTTTTTTTCGCTTTGTAAAAAATATTTGCCATAGATCAAACGCGGGAATGTTTTTTATTGCGCATCCACCTACATTTCCGCCGCAGCTTCTGACCCGGCCCGCACCAGCCCGAACGACCGAGAGTATTTTGTTTTATTTTTTCCCCCTTTTTTGGCAGCGTATCAAAAAATAGAGATCGCGATGGGATACGGGCTCTCTATTTGTTCGTTATTTTATTTGCGCGAATAGTCTGCGAGCAAGCGTCAAACGTCGAAATAATTCTCTTTTAATGTTACCCATTTCCGACGCAATTTCTGGCATGCCTGGTTTTGCCGAGCCACACCCAATGGCGTATAGAGTCTCTTATTTTCTGCGGTGGTAGCCGAGCCAATAGGATATCGCTGAGTATGGCAGTTAATGGTCAGCCTATGGTTAGTACATTTCTAGTTGACCTTAACAGGTGGTAGTACAATTAAACCACGTTACGGTTATGTCAGGTGCGTCGTATTTTGGCTGGAGCTATATTGGCGTTCGTTTCTGTGTTATATGTTATGTATATGCATATATATATATATATATATATATATAAATGTTATGTTATACGTATATATACTCTATTCGTACGTGCATTTGAGACCGTGTGTCTCATTGGGGAGCGATAAACCACAGATGTAATAAATGCTATTATTTAATAGAACGATACTGTGATTAAATCGTGAATATAATACATACGTATTTCTTTTTCGTAAAATATTGTGAATTTAATTTCACTTCCTTTACAATTTAAAATAGTCTATGTCAGTTTTATAATTGAAACATGTAAGTACTTTAAATAGAAAAAAAGTACGATTGCACAGATAATAAAGTATATTAAGATCCCTTTTTTTTTTTTTTTTTTTGTTTCAACCGATATATCGAATTTACTGATATACTTTCTGTCCGCAAAACGATCAAGTATTCCGGTAGTGTATTCGCTTACTTGAGATAATTTTGCGCTGGGAAATTTTTCGTGGGACTCTCGCCAAACTGCCAATTCGCTGTCGCGATAAAGGATTACATGCGTGTCTGGCGGTCAATCGGTGCCAACACGATACACCGACGGAAGTCTACCTCAGGTGACCGGCCAAGTATGAAGTAGAACTTGTCAGCGGCGCGAAGAGTGTGAAATCGCGTCACGCGCGGAAATCACGGCGCACGTGATGTAGCGGAAAACTTCCCAAATGTCAGATCATATCCTGAATTCGAACGAGAAGAGAGCTAACGTCGTCGTCTCCTTCGAGCCCGATTCGGTTCTCGACGATCGTAAATTTATTGGCTACATATAAAAGTTTTACAGGAATGGAATTTTTTTTCAAAAATATACATTGCACGTTTTCACTCTTCTGTTCAATTTTGCTTACACATTTTCATGCATACGCCGTAAAATATTAGACACATTTTGACGG
This sequence comes from Pseudomyrmex concolor, assembly GCA_014839585.1. Taxonomy (NCBI): domain Eukaryota; kingdom Metazoa; phylum Arthropoda; class Insecta; order Hymenoptera; family Formicidae; genus Pseudomyrmex; species Pseudomyrmex concolor. The sequence continues at coordinate 13,110 of QVOB01003631.1, read as the reverse complement.
TTTCTCGATGATGATAAAGATTTGGATAATCATGTCGTGTTACCTCAACAGTATTATTTGACATTATTTTATTTTCATTTCTTATTTCTCTCTTCTGGCTCGTAGCTTTTATGTGTGTTTTTTCTTACAACAGTATACCATTCCGATATAACTGTCCAAATTGATTTGTTTTTATATATTTTTTTTTTTTTTTTTGCTTTTTTTAACAAAAGCTCACACATTGATCTAGATAGAAAGAGACAATAAACGAATAAAAAAAAAGAGCAAATCTATGTATATATCGTCGATTACAATCATTATATCCGCGAGCTACATCGATACATTCAGCTAACTTTTCAGAAATACAAGAGAGTACAAGAAAAAATGGAAAAACAAGGTAGCAAGAGAAAGAGGAGAACCAAGGGAACAGTGCTCACTGCTCAAATGCTGCCTGCTCGGTCCGACGGAGGCGTTCCAATTAAATTGCAAATTAAAACGCATATTTTATTCGAGTGCCAGTGGGACCGCGGGGATATCACGAGAGTTGAAGAGAGGGAAGTGGGAGGAATGACGGAAAAGAAGAGAGAGGACGAGTCGTGTAGGTGGTAGATCGCGCCACAGCAAAAATCAAGTTTGCCATTTTGTGCAGGAAAATCATTTTTTTTGAACTTCGATCGCACGCTGCCTTGAGAAATATCATAATCTCGTCAATAATTCCGCAAACTTCAAGCGAGCTCAGTACAAATTGGATCAACCCTCGTGGCGTGGTGATCTCGCACCAGCGCAATACACTCGAACTACGAGACGATTCACCATCCCCGTCTCACCGATCGCATCTTCCCATCCTTGCATCGTCGCGATTGTCCCTCGATCGACCGTTTACCGGATTCTCTCCCTGGCCTGGCGGAAACTCTGTCGCGCTAAATTGCTCTCTTTGTTTCTCATTCAGTTTTGTTCAGTATTTTGCGCAGCTTTAACCGAGGAATCTTATTCACGGCTGAAATAGCTTGTGAGACGAGAAATGCTCCGTCGGGCATTTTTATTGCCGTCCGCAACGCGCCAAGCAAGTGAATTATGAGAGCGCAGCCTACTCTAAAAGCATAAAAAAAAATAAGCGGACGCTTATGATGATAATAACAATAAAACTGGATAGAGATTTTTATTTAAAGAGAATACTGGAAAACACATTGTAAAAATGTCTTTGCTTGTTTACGTATAATTTGAAGTGTCACTGTTTTATTAGAATTTTTATTTACATATTTACATAACAGTATGTAACAAAGGTATTTTATTGAAAATTATCATTTTTAAAGTATTTGCGTATATCTACATTATGAAGAATTTAAAACAATAAAACAAAGAGAGAATTTCTATTAAAATAGATATAATTGCAAACAAAATTTACCATGTCTAGATACACAATATCAGAAAATATTTCAAATATTTTTAATTTTGTTTTATACAACGCAAAATATTATTTGTAGAATTTATTTTATATGCCATAAATTGTTGGAGATATTAAAAACTTTCAAAAAATGTTACACGAAAACGGCGAATAAGCACTTTTCTTACTGTGGCAGTGGTGGCGGCCAGAAAGTTAAAAACAGCGAATTTGGAGAACGGGAAGAGCTCAATTCGGTAAAAGGTACCTCTCACAACGATCCGCAACGATAACTCGTTAGAGCAGAGTGCAGAGTCGTTCCGCGAGACGCCCAAACCCCGAAAAGCCATTTTACGGGAGGGCATCTAGACAGAAATCTTCTTCGCCGCAGATCCGAGAAAACTTTTCCCCGACAGCGGGAAGGCAGCTGGATCCCGGAGACGATGGATATATCCTGAAGGTGTCCATTCCACCAAACTTCGCCGCGATATCTGGGGGGTTAAAGGTGACTTCGCGGGGCGAGAGGAAGAGGAGAGAAAGAAGGGCAGCTGTCCGACAGACATATCGTTCGACGTTTCTAGATTTATTTGCGGATAAGATTTTTGTTTTCGCCAGCTCGTGAAACACGGAAGGAAAAGGGAAAGCAAACGTGGCATAAGAATACATCCGAAGGATAGATAAAAAAAAAAGTGGATGGACGTCGGAAAATTGTTTTGAAACTTTTCCGCGCAGCGAAGTTGATTCCGTGAAGTACGTTGTTTCGACGGACGTATCATTCAGCGTGCAGACAAACAAATTTAGTTTTTGTTTCCGGATTTTCGTCATCGTGACACGACACACGTAACCAATATAACCGGAACAATTTGATTTTTTTGAGATTACAAATACTGCCCGGACAACACATTTATTTCGCTTGTTTTTTCTTCAAAATATCTGCATTTACGTAAAAGCAGAATATTAATTATAATGCTCAACTTATTTGCAAACATTTGGACACATTTATCAAATTTAATTACATTAAATGTTATTTGTATATTTTAAGTATCGCGTTATATATTTCCGCGTTCATATTAATTCTGGATATTAACATATTTAACTCCTTTTTTAACTCTTTTTTATAAATAACAATTTTTAAATTATAATAGACGTATAAAAATGTATTAACTTATAAAATAATTTGTTTAAAATAATATTTCAAACATTTATATAATCTTCCTTCTCTCCGTTAAAACAAAGAAAACTTTGCATCAAAAAATTAATACGTGAAAAATCAATAAATCATGTTTTATAAACGTGAAAAATGGACAGACGACTACGTTGACGTCTTTCATCGAATTAGAAGAAAGCAGAAAGTAGAAGGATAGTTCGCGTGATTTAAGCTTACGGACAAATCCTGAATAACTGTCGAACCGAATAGAAAACGACCTACCTAGTGATCCGTTTCTTTGTACCGCATTTCTCTTGAAGAACGAAGAATATTCTTTCTACAACAGAACGCGGAAGTCCGATATTCTCTCTTTGCCGCGAAAAGGTAAATAGGATAGAAAATGAGCCGACTACCGAGCACGCGCGCAATCTCGCCAGCGACAGGTTGAATGCACGAGGAAGAATTTATCTTGGAACTCATTCCTACGGACGATCACCCAGTCGGATTGAGCTTTACTATCGCCAAATTGCTTCAGGCACGAAAAACTCGAAGTCGGATATTATCTGGAATTTTCGAACGCGCAGCTATAGAAAAAATTCTTTTTTAAAAAAAAAAATGAAAGACTTGTAAAATCAATATAATTCTCCTGTCTTTTTTCTCGTTGCAAATATATATTATTGGTGATTTATATTTACTTACAAAACAAAATTAATGCCACAAATGTTTGCATTGTTACAATAGAGAGAGAGAGAGAGAGAGAGAGAGAGCAAAACACGAGTCTGAAATTTCTGAGTACGATCAATATTAGCGACAATAATAGAACGTTGACGTAATACGATACGTAGTTCACATAGACTTATAGACATATAGACTATAGACATAGGGAAATTATCTAATACTCGTATTTTTAGACGTGCGTATATACCTACTCTTCTCTTGAAAGAACAAAATGATAACTCTCATTTTCCATAAATATAGAAGTTTTATAAAAACACAATTGTTGTGACTTATACAATAATCATTAACTCTAAAATAAAGTACTAAAATCCGATTATTGAGTGATGGCTTGTATAAGGCGAAACAATGGTTTTTATGAACGGAACGTTAAAATTTAACGGACATTTTTTCAAAAATATTATTACTACAACGTTATTTGATCCAGGTGTTTTAGCGTTAAATCTAGCGTATATATGAACGATTAAACGTGATAGAACTGCGGCAGAATCTGCGTGGTGCAATCGCGAAAGTTGCGGAATATTTATGGAAAATATTCAACAGCAAAATGAATAATTCCCGAGAGTGAAAAAAGGGAGTCCAGGCATCAGCGTTTCTTGCTTCCTTCGGTGGTAAATCGGCGCCCGGGCTTTTGCGACTCACGGTGTCCCAACTACAAATGTACATATATTTTAATACATTAACGGTGCGCAAAGTAAAACGCAATTATCTTCTCTAATCTATAGTTACATTCGCCTATAATATTCTATTTTCATGAGAATTTGCTATTCAGCGTGTCTTTTGAGCATATCGCAGCAATATATATTGCGCATAACTATCGTACGGAATAATATTTAAATCGCGCCACCATAAAACAAAAAAGATACTTATACAAATTAAAAAATATTTTATTATCTATTGATACTTTTGAAAAAGTAAAATATTTTCTTGTATATGCATTGCAGATAAACGATGAATATTCCACGCGTTGAATGTGCAACATTTTCTTCTCTCTTTTAACGCCGCGAAATAACAGCCATTCCATCATGGTTTCGACATCGCACGGTTTTTTTTTTTTGGTTTTTGTTTTGTATAAAACCACCATGCAAACAATACGATATGCAGCAATAGAGTTCTGCATCTTACACGACTCACATACATAGAGAGTTTTTTCCGCATATATAGCATATAGCGGAAAATATTCCCTATATTACACATCAATTCAGTAATTAAATCATTTTTCAGTAATTAAATCATTTTTTATATACTTGCACATTTTAAAATAGGTAGATTAGGATTGAAAGTTCCTTTCAATTGAATCGCGGTAAACAGCTGACGCTGATATGTTCAGACGCTGCTATTTGTTCGATAGCAAAGCGCAAACGCTATCGCGGCCTAACGTTATTGCACTGCACTGGCCGCAGGACATTAAACGCATAATGAGCACTTGTTGCTTACGCAATTGGCGTAGGTAATTTACTCGAGCGCGACGTCTGGTATTGTTCCTCAGCGCGCGGCGTATTCGAGCAGTCGGGATTCGCCGCTACGTAATGACAATTTATTACTCACTACGTCTCGTTATCGTTCGGGCCGAGAAATAAATGATAAAAAAATGGCAAAGGAGCGAAGATGGGAGGAAGAACAAGAGAATAGAGGGAAGATGCCGCCGGCAATAGAATCTCGAGAGAGAATGATACGACAATTAATTGCCGCGCACACGTGTCGCCATTATTCATTTGCAAATGGAATAAAAAGGAACGAGAGAAAAAACGGGACCAAAATGCGGATTATGAGAATATATAAGAAGAATAGAGAAAGTGAGAAGTGAGGAGAGAAAAAGAGAGAAAAAAAGTTAGCGTCTCATTTATCGCGAGGATAAAAAGATCGGTACGTGTTATCGGCCGCTCATGTGATACGTACAGTATACGTGTATATTCGGCGAAAACCAAACTCGTACTCTCTTGCGTACACACGGGCGCACACACACACACACCCTTACCAACTCTCTCAGCGAGCATTACGTAGAACTCCATCAGTAGGGATTACTCCCGCCAGGCCGGATTAAAAATTACGCCCGGATTACGGTGTGCGAAAGGATTTTTGTCATATCTGCTAATGAATCGACGGTCCACATTTCAGAATTACTGCACCTCGCGCTGGTCGCGCTCGCGCGCGTTGCGAAACGCGGCGAATTGCTGACGTCATTTTCATTTTATATTTTCCGCAGCGCAAGTTTTGGAAGGCAGTTTTTCCGCTTACGTTTTTTTTTTCTAGGAGTGATACCAGGATAATCAAATTGTATGCGAGTTTCGTATTCGGGTTTTCCGAATTGCGTGCCAAAGATGTGAGCAATTATTAATTAATCTTCTTAACGAAAGTTTTACGTCGATAGTGGTCGTTTTATTTCTTTTTTTTTCTTTATACAAAAAAGGCAATCGTCATTATTATCTTTACAAATAACGATATATTATTTTTGTAAAATATACGATCCTGTTTTCTCGCGTTTTCCTTCTTTCTTTTGTATTATATTTTCGCAATTTCATCACATAGCGCGGAGTTGTTATTACAGGAATGCATTTTGTAAAGTTCATATTACTCGTGGCAATTTTATAATACTATGTGCATAATATAATATATACATATATATATATATATATATATATATATAGTAAAATATACAAGGGTTTTGCCGTCTGAAATTTAATGTTTGTTTTTTTAGATAAACAACAACAGTAATCCGTTATACTTCTTATAAACAGAATTTTTAAAATTAAATCAAATTACATTTTTCTCATTTCATTAATTATCACGCTTCCGGTCATAATTTTAAATGATAGACTTTTGAAACCCATAGATCGATAACTTCTGTAAAACTCTACGACGGGACCATATGCTGCCGCACTATCAATACGTAGTTTATCACATCGACGAAAAGTAGGTAATAAAGCGCGCGCGAATTACAACACTATCCGCGTCGCAGAGATAAATCGAACGTTCCGCGATGGCGGCAGCTGGTGCCGTTGACTTCACGTAAGTCGAGCGAGAGTTTATAGCGCAACCACGCAAGTTTTATCATGCAGATCTTTTTTTTTTTTACATCGCATGACCGAGTATCGAAATTCCACGGCGGAATATCTTAAAACGCGCGGAATGTGTCATATATGACAGTCAAGTCGCGATATAAGGACGCGCTGCTTTTGAAGTATTGTGAGTAAACCCGACGTTTATCGACCGTTGTAAGAAACTCGTCTAGTAAAGAAATAAGTAGCTATATTATATACATATTATATATTAAACAAATAAATTTATTTTTTTTTTGTGTAATAATATTGTACAAATGCCCGCAATTTATCGTTATAGTAGCGGGATTTTTTTTAACAAAGACATAAATGAAGACGTTCCGAATCTTTTTTTGTGAAATTGAAAATATTTTATCTGGATCTTTTTTTGTAAAATTGAACATATTTTATCGTGTAATATCTATTGACATGTAACAAGACTATTACCTATTAGGACAAAAACCTGAGAAAGCAGTTAGCAATGTTTTCTTCGATTCGCACGCGTTGTACATGGCACAAGTGCAGCGCACAAATCAAATTTTACCACAGTGACATTTAATCGCAATTTCTCCGACACCTTGCTCAGTAGTACTACTTTACCGTAAGGCAGACGCTGGCTGACTTTTACGAACGCGCTTTCTACCGCGTTAAAAAGGTCGTTCGTCGTGTGCTATTTTACTCACTTTAATCACGCTTTTATACGATGAATGTAACCCGCATGCACTGTGCATTCCATAAAAAGCGTGTGTGTGTGTGTGTCTATTTATCAAGATTCAAATACTGTCACGTCGGAACACGTTTATGTGTTAATCAAATAAAAAAAAAACAAACAAAAACATAGAGAAGATATTTTATTACTCGTCATATAAAAATGATTGAAAAAAATATCTTATTTAGTCTCACTATTATAAATGTAGAAAAATTTATGTTAAATATATAAATCAGTTTTTTAAATAGGGAAATTAGTTCCGTATTAATTAACATAAAAAACATACATTCGCGATTAAATTTAATATTTGCAGATAATATTCATTACGACTTCAATAGAAATTGCGTTAATAATTTTTTTAAAAGTCTTTTATTTTTAACTTAAAACTGGATGTACAATATCAAAACATTATTATCGCGTATCCACTGCGGCTATCGCAGACGCGAACTTTATCCTTTGCAGACAATCTCGTGTAACTCTCAGTAACGTTTGGTTGAAATCAAATACGAACTAAACGGATATCCAAGCGAATACAGACACAGAGGATAACATCTAGATCGTCGGTACCCTCGAAGCTCACCGACCTGTAAGTCCGGTGCTTTCAAGCCTTCTGAGCATTCTTCTCCTCTTCCCCTTCGCATCGGCCTCCTCTTGAGGCGAGTATCGAAGAGATAAGAAATAAGAAAAAGAAAAGATAGCATCGACCCACGTCCAACAGCGCGCAGGACGACAGCAGATAGAGAACTTGCGACGCGCAACAGCGGCCGTGAGCTGAAAAACTATTTCCTCAACGGGCGGACATTTTTGCCTTTTGGCCGTGTTCCCGGCGCGCTTTCACGGTTATTGTTCTTCGCTTCCCTTGCCGACTTGTTATTATCGTTCTTACTGTCGTCTACCGGTTCTCTCGTTCCTTCAGCCCGCGCGTGCACCACATGGCGCACGAGCAGAACCACGCGCACAAAAATTCCAGCCGAAAACCGCGCCTTTTCTCTCCTTCTTTTCTCCCATTCATTCAAGTAACGGCGGCTTGTTGCCCCGAGCACGGTTTCCGTCCGCTTTTAATCTGGACCGGGAAAAATCACCGTGGTTTTCTCTGCACGACAGACTTCTTTTTTTCCCACCACCGAGTGCTTCCCTAACGTCCCATCCTTGTCTTGCAAAATTCTCTTTCTCTCTCGGACCTTCTCTTTTGACCCTCCGATTCCGCAATGAATTAAGTGATTAATTGTTAAAATAAAATGAGGCGACTGCGTGGAAAAATCTGGGATAGAATTGTCGTGTTAGGACAGCGGAAAATGACGAAAGAGCTTTGTAATTGCATAAATGTAATTGCAAAAATGTAATACTTTTTTTTGTCATCCAATTAATTTTTCATTGTTCTTTCAAATTTATAAAAAAAGCTAATCACCGCACAAAAGCTTTGTGTATTAAAATACGATCTAAATAGATTCGTTTCGCGTACACGTATAAATGAACAATTTAATGCATGAAACGAGAAAATTTAATAAGTTATCACGCATTTTAAACTCTTTTAAATAAACTTGAAAGAGAGAAAGAATATTATTTCTCAATAAATAAACTGTTTGAATTGTTTACAAAATATAGTAGGTTTTATCAAGTTTTCGCTATTTCATAATGCAATATGAGATGCGCAAACGATGCAATATTAAGATTCCGGTGATGCATGCAGAGAAATACGTCGACGTTGGAGCCAGAAATTTATGACGATATTGATGCTCATCACTGCCGCGGCGTACCGCGATAATCGATAACTGTGCGCATGTACATGCAATTTTTGTATTTACATGCAATTTTTGTATTTTTATATTTTGCGAAAACCTTTGTGTTGCAGTTTATAGTAAACTCGGCATCATCCATTAATTTTCTCACGAAGAAGCGGTATTATTTTTCTGAGGTCATACGACTATAGGTCAACGACCGTTGAAAGCATTGCGTGGCCATAAGATTATAGCACGTTTCGCTATTGTTTTTCATTATTTATTCATGCAAGCGTTGCATTCAAACGTTTTGCCATAATGCAACGCGCTCGATCGAATCATTTTGCAGTAAACAATTGTTTTATAATAAATCTGATTTACAATTGTACAACGCGCGTTTGTGCGCTCGATTTTACATTTTATACACAACTGCAATGAAAGGTGTTTCACGCAATTCACAGTAGCGATTTATGAGTTTATTCACGTATCTCGCTGCATTGGTCGAGCATTATTGAAAGTGCGAGCACTTGTATGTGTGTGAATGTGTGTTTTAGAATTGAAATGAATATTGTCACGCACGTGTTTCACTATAACGTATATTCAGATAGAATGAATCTTCTTTATGCTCGCGTACAAAAAAAAACTTTATAGCCGTCAGAGAAACTAGGAATCTGGGTTAAGCAGCCGTCAAGATGAATTTACGGTGATAATATCACAGAAAAATTTTATTACTTCTTATCGATCAACACGTCGTCGGTCCTTCTCCCCGATAGGAATTCGAACGTTCGGTCTCAAACAAATCTTAGTTTGCTATCGAATTATTACTCAAATCGAACGTAACATATATAGATAATACGATAGATAAAATATACGATTTCCTTCACAATTTAATTTATTCATTTAACTAGAAAATTTGAATAATTTAGTAGATTTTTGATCGCAGAATTTGTAAGTTTAAAGGATCTAACTCAGTTGTTTTAAATAAAATAACTGAACCTTATTCCCGATATAAAATTTCAAATATAAATTTTCATGAGAACAAAAAATAAATGCCTTCTTTAAATCTAAAAGCAGTATCAGCTATCATAAATATACTTGTGTCGCTTACATGTGCCTCGTAAAAGTAATAGATACTTTATACTTTTACAATAAATAACTTTATATTATACTTTTTTTCTTTCTCTCTCTCTCTCTCTCTCTCTCTCTCTCTCAAACCGCTTATTTCTGTAATTGAAAGCATGAGTGTATTATAAATCGCAAGTTTTCGAAGTTCACGTATGCGAACGAAAACAGGAGGAAACGCGGCAGCAGTGCACTACGAGTGTGCGTGGGTATATAGAGGCATTAGTTAAACGGAAAGATGCGCCGTACGATAGCAAAATTACCATAATGCGATTAGGCGAAGTCGAGCGAATGTGCGCATAATCAAGAGTTGGAGAAGATCGAACCGCGAAGAGTTGAGACCCGAAGTAGAGTAAGAGGAGAGAGAACACAAACGAACTCTTGGGCGTAATAGTATCGGAGGGAAGAGCGAAAAGGAGAACGAAGGTGTAATAAAGTATCCCACGGCCGACGTAAAGAGCGGCCGTAAAATGCACCAAGTGCCGTGCTCGTAACGGTATACGAGTTTACTCTCTATCCTCTCGTTCTCTTTTCTCTTTCCCCCGCAGATAGCTTCGATCTCGAGGTAAAGTACTTCGTCGATTGTGGGATTCCGCTGAATTAAAAGTGGCCGCCGATAACGGACAAATGCGTGAGAGAAGTCTCGGCGTGTGTGCATCGACTTCGTGAAACCGAAGTAATTTAGACCCTCGGCACGTTTACGTTCAAACGTTTAAGTGCGGTATCAATAACTCTTCGACGTCGCGGATCAATTTTGTGAAGAGAAAGTGCTATCTCTAATCAATGTTTGAAAGCACTCTGAACGTTTTTAACTATTACCTACGTTATTAAAAATCGTCGTTCCATTATAGCTGTTAATGTTTTTTACATGTATTTTGCATGCAAATTTATCCTCCGCGTAGGAACGTCAATATTGTAAAACGTTTAAAAAGATATTAATTTGAAATGTGCGCGCGCGCGCGTATTTGTAGTCGCGTTACAGAAGACACATGCTAATATTTGCGATGAATAATTTCTGATTACATACCGCCTACAGATTTTCATACGCCGGAATTTTACGATTGATTTTTCTTTGAATTCTACGCTGAATTTTGATTAAATTACTACGTTTATATTCAAGGCGAAATTCAGCGCGCATATTACTCGCGAATATATGTATGTATCAATTAGCATTTACATATATTTGTCTTTTGAACTTTTTTCCTTCATTCTGAAGAAGAACTGAAACGGAGATAGCAAGAGATCTCGGAGGTCGAATACATTCCCCTCTAATTGCCATGGCGTAATTAGCTCGGTACCCAACTACCGTGGAATAATTTATCAGAGTTGTTATTAAGTCTCGACCAAAAACCGTTACGAAGAAAAATCATCTCGAATTATACCGCCGCAATCTTTCTTATCTGAGCATCGATTTAAAAAACGTGCTAACCATAAATTTTCTTTCGCTTTGCTTTTCAAAATTTTGGTCACATTCAACGTATAAGCGTTCTTTTTACCGAAATATGATACCGCGTTTTTTATCACGCGAATAAAAAGATTATTTTAATGTAGAATACGTATTTTTCGCAATGGGAGAAAAAGAAGCAGACAATTCTGGAATTTAGATGGATTATTTGCCGCGAAAATTGCGGTTAACGAAAGAACAATGGGAATTTAATTCGTTTTTTCTGTTGCGCGGATAATTTCGTATCAACGAAAAGAGGTGCAACGAACGGGGACAACGTGGATATAGATAGCGCGATTTAGAAATGTTAAAAACCTCCGACAAGGAAAATGCGGGTGAAAATAAAATTAAACGCACGCCAGAAAGTAGAAATGGAACGAAGTGTCGTGGCCAGAACATGAATAAAAGAGAAAGGCGCAATGGAAGTTGTCCTGGGTCGATGATACGCTCGCAACGCGTGCACTCTTCGCCTTCGTCTCAACTCTGTTTATGAATACCTGTTTTATGAATACCTGTCCCGTGTTGATTTGTGAAATAAAGTCAAGAGGTTATTTTTCTAAAAAAAAGCAATGATCTTCTTTCGGGACACAATTTTTATTGATAAATATCACGCGTCATAATTTTTGCCAATAAATATCACGTGTACAAACTTGTTACATTTTAATAATTGATGAGAACAAAAAGAGATTTATGTTATTAGTAAAGAATAATAACTTTTAAGTTCTGAACTCCGCAAATACTACTGCGCAACTCGGACGTAAATATCGTCGTCGATATATACGAGTGCAAAATCAACACGGCACATATTTTCGTTTCAGTTAGCGATTCGATGCCGCGTTTCCACTCTATTTTCGATTTTTTTAAAGTAGTCGTCTGATTTGCCTTTCATCAGGAAGTTCGAACAGCGGGCGAAACTCTCGTCGATAGATGCGTGCATGATAAATGTTGGATTTTTGCTCCGCGATAAGTAGAACGACGCGTTTTCAAAATGAATTTATTCACAGCTTACCTCAGACGAAGCACAACGGTGACTCCACACGCGATAGTCAACGACTTATCTATTTCTTGCTCTCTCTCTCTCTTGAATTCTTCTTGCGCGCGCGTACTGTTTGAGAAATGCGGCGTATAAAAGAGAGCCGGCACGAAGAAGAGTAATGATGGTCTGTCACAATACACGTAAGCTCTTACTTTAGCATCGATGGAACACTCATATACACCGGATAAAGAATTCAGTACTTTATTCACTCCAATTTAAAGCTTCTTGAATGCTCAGCAAGCGACAAATCATTCGCTCGCAAGACATACGATTTGTCTTAAAAGCAGCATTTCGAGCGCCCGAGATAATATATCGACGATCTATCAAAACTTTGTTTTGAGATTTCCATTTTTTTGTTAATCGTCAATGCATTGACAGAAAAACGCGCTATGCCGATGATATACACTCGGAAGATTATAATAGGTGCATTCGCTTTGGACGCTCTTACGCTTTGAGTGGCGATCTTTGTCTGTGCATTGACCAGTTAATCCTAAGAATACCCGTGCTTTAGATTTTTTACCACAACATATATATAATTTATACAGATATAAAAATTATACAAATTTAAACATGTCGAATTTTTTGAAGCATGTCGGATAGAAAAAACATTGAATATAATTACGGAAATAATGCAAGATGAAAAGAGACTCAAGTCGCAACGATGAAAAATAGAACTCAACAGAAAGACAAAGAGAAAGAGAAATTGGACGATTCTGTAGAAAAAAATTAAGGGATGCGGTCAATATTCGGGGATGTGTGCAAAACCAATATGGGTGCACTTGCGGTTATTGCTCGATCTCT
>QVOB01003630.1:0-14874 GCA_014839585.1 Pseudomyrmex concolor | reverse complement strand
GAGAGAGAGAGAGAGAGAGAGAGAGAGTGAGAGAAAGGCACATACATGCACGAGGAACGCGTATAATCGTGTCGGCATGTAGCACGAGTGGGAAACATAATTGTAACGCGGAGATGAAAATTACAATCGCGCGCCACTCGATCGCACCGACGTGGCGGTCTGCGATTTCCTGTGAGACACGTTCTCTCGGTGCGCAGCTGCCGCAACCGCATCTACACAAAATCGCGAACGCTCTTGCTCAATTTGATGCACGAGTAATTAGGCGACGCACGTGCAACACGAATAGCTGTAAGTATAGCATAACCGGAACTTCGACCGGCGTCTCCTCTATCTGTATACATAACATCTGCAATCTGCATTCTCGTCCGGATAGCTAATTTAATGAGTTCGCTACACGCATATAAAGGAGGCGTTCTCATTGGCCCGTCAACGAGTGCCTGTTCTCATCAGCTGTAAGCACGAGATACCTTATCTTTGAAAATATGCAACCTTTCCTTTAACTATCAAGCAAGTTTCTCTTGCGCTATCTACATAATATCTTCAAAGTTTAAGTCAAGCTTTGGTAAACAAGAAAGAACAGAGAGAGAGAGAGAGAGAGATCGTGTGAGAATATTCTTGAATAACATTTAATGTGTTCTCATAAACATTAAATTGAAAATATAAATCGTAAAACAATCGATATTTCATTTTAAACAAAACTCTTGCAAAAAAGTCATATTTACGTGTGAAAAGAAAAAAGAGAAAAAAGCGTACTTGCAAATGCTTGTAAAATGATCGCGAGAGCATTGGAAAACAATATTGGAATAGGATATTCCATTGCCGATCCCATTCTAATAATTAATAGCCCTTTAATGGCGTACTGTGTTGCGAAATTATTATAAAACAATTTGGAGAAGTACAGAACAATAATGCGTATGTGTGTGTGATTTATAAGTGCATTAGATACATATAATAATAAATCATAATCACATAAATCCAATAGATTAATATATACATATATACACATATAAATTAGTACATAAATTCGTATGTATAGTACAGATACGTATTATATTACAGAATTGTGCAGAGAGGCTTTCTTTGATCAGGAATATTCGCGCGATAACGCACTAATAAGCGAATTTATCGCGAGCATCTAACTTTGTTGTTAATAATTACAGTGTAATTGATAAACTCAAATACAACGCGTTAGAACGGGAAACAAACATATTGCAAAGACCAAAGCGGTTGATATTTGCCACTTAATTGTTATATGACTTCAAGCTTCTCTGATTAATGTTTGACATTTAATTCCATCGTGAATCTTCAGTCCCAAACGGACTGGAAATTGCGCCGCGGAAATCGTCGAATTCCCCTTCCGTCTATCGTGTGAATTATTAAGTAGATAATTATGTGTACAATTCTCCGATAATAATATGCGATTAGCTCATATTGCCATTGTAAATGCTTATAAATAAATTAAATCTAATAATTCGTAGAATCTCTGCGTCCAGAGAGAGAGAGAGAAAGAGAGCGGCTGTCGAATTAACAAGCTGTTGAATTATCGATTTCGTACGTGACATTTATAATAATTCATCTTACAATCATTGATTGATCCGAATAAGAGGAAATTATTTATTCGAACAATCATTTTTATATTGACTTTTATTATCTGGAACTATAAAGTTTACACACATACACATGTGTTCCAATGTATATCCCAAAAATGTAAATGATCAAAATTTTTCTGTTTTCTACTGCAGTCAATAAATCGATAGAAATTATTTATATTTTTCTATGAAAGTGTACACATCACAGGGATTTCCCTTTTTTTTTTTTTTTTTAGCAATATTGATGATTTTTTTTTTTTTTTTTTTTTTTTTTTTTTTTTTTTTTAGTGAAAAAAGAATGTCATATTCGCAGGAATTACAACCTATATATGTTTCCTGCAACGTCTGCTACCCACAGCGCACAAACACATCCATAACTTGTCTCAATTTATGAAGGCTGCGAATGGCCGTGCAATATCCAAGTTATTACGCTTAAATGATATTAATAGTCCGTAAACTGAATAGAACGCAATATATAGAGGCATAATGAAATTTAATGAAACTTCGGGGTCTATCAATTGGAAGTAATAGGGTCCAAATTCTAAAGGTTGCGCTTTAATAATCCGTTCTCTCTGTAATATTTGGTGTGTAGCTAATTAGCCGTATCTTTCATTAATATTAATATTGTTCGCCAAATACGTTTAAGTTGTTCGTGAACACGAGATAAAACAAATAATCATTTGAATCATCTATCGAGATGCACAATTTTAATGCTTTGAATAAATAATTGCCATAGAGAATAGCTCAATTTTTTTATTAATTAACCGATTTGGTGACAAGAATATGTTATGCGTTTATTTTCTCTATTGCTTTAATGTATAATTAATATGCGATTAATTAATTATTTCTTTATTCATACACTTATATATATAAAAATACCTCAAGCTTATATACCGTATATATACATACCGTATATATAAAATATATATCGCACACTGACTGCATTGTTCACCAACAGTAATCCGGCCCATCAAAATAACAATGCGACATAATACCCGGATAAAATCGAGTTCGCGAACATTGTAATTCTCGTTGCAAATCGGTGTTCTACTTTATGCAGTAAAAAACCGATATTTTTGTTTATGTTTGTTGTAAATTTGTCATGTACAGAAATAAATATGTGTGTGTATATGTGTAGAAAGAGAGAGAGAGAGAGAGAGAGAGAGAGAGAGAGAGAGAAACGCTTTCTAGATTATATATTTAGCTTATTATTTCATAAATTAAAAAATTGTAGTTTCTCTAATTGTATTTCTCGACAACGGATTCATTTCAACGGATTATTTTCAGATTAATAATAACATTACCATAAAAAGTTGTGAGTTATTATAGGGAAACTCATTATACAAAAACTTATTATACGAAAACATTAATCTTGTATTTTAATAAATGATAACATATTACATAAATATCTTGAAAATCGAATAAACAAAATAATTCTCTGAATATCCTATTTACGTATATAGGAGGAACGAGAAAAATATCGTAATGAGTTTTACTGTGAGCAAAGAGACGTCGTGTTCTTTTGAAACGAACGAGCGATAACAGACAGCGCGAAACTCGATTTGACGTGTATCCGATCAACTGTAAACAACAGTACGTCAAAAGGAATGTCTTAACTTCTATATTCTTGGCATTTTCTAAAAATAGCACTCGAGCCAAAGGCGTCCATATTATCCGATCTCTCTCTCTTTCGAGATGGTGTCTCATCCATTTTAATTTTCCTCTTCGAAAGCGTACCACGTGCCCGCATCTTCATTCGCGAATGTTGAAATTGCTTTACGGCGCTGAAAATTGAATTTGACTCTCCACTCGTTATTATCGATCGTCAAAAACACTCATTCGAGTTTCTTATTTCGATTTTTTTTTTTTTTTCCCAACAATGATTTTCTAAAGACGTGATCAAGACAAAAGAGATATTGTTATATTAATTAATTTGATAATAAGTCGCGATTTTCCGTCAACAAGATGAAAGATCACATTTCAGCAACTTACGCTACGTTCTCTTTCTCATTCAAATCAGTCATTGTCTCATTATTCTTTGAAATTCACTCGCGTGAGACGAGAGACGGAGGTTTCACCGAGTGTTCAACGAAAGGTGGAAGACAGGAATGAGAGAGGACGAGCGAGCTTTTCATTTAGAAAGGGTCTCTCGGTCGATTTCTCAAAGTGACGTAAATACAAATGCGTCGCAAAATGGCACTTTCAAACTGCATTGTGTCTGTTTAACGCGGTCGCGGCTGCGTTTCGCGGTTTCCGCAGAATATTCGTCTACTCGAAGATTCTAACGGAAAAATGTTAGAGATTTAGGTGGAATACGCTTCCGCGAGAGCATTACGCCGGGTCCATTATGCTTGGCTTAGATCTCAAGGAGATGGATGGCCCCCCGCGAACATATGGTGAAACATGCATATAAAATGCGTTTCAAAAACTCGATGGGATTTGTGTATTCTAATGACAAATATATTAGCGATATTAAACCGAGGAAAATAAATTCGAAAACTGTTTCAAAAATTTGTTTGATCGATAGTTTTTGTTTTCGCTTCTTTAAATCAATTATTAGTCTTCGAGTTTTTAAACAAACTTTACATAAACAGAAGTTTGTATCCGCTCGAAAGATTAGTTGCTATTAAATTATGGACTAAAAAGTTTAAGTCATTTTCTCTTTATACACATGCCCGCGCACATACACATTTTGAGAGTCATTTACCGTAAATAAGAGAAGCTAGTCGAAGGATAGCGCCATGTGTATATCGAGAATACCTACGCGGAAACTCTCTTAACAGCATTAACATTTCAAGATGCTTCTCTCGAGTCGAAGTCATAGAGACGACAGAAACCGATCGGTAACAGATTATATCAACTGGCATCAACACGTACACACGGAGGAAGAGAGAACGTTACCATGATATCTTATATGATACACCCAGGCAGTACCGTTGTTGGTGTCGCCGTTTTCTCAAATATTTAATTTCATGCTCAAAGGCGAATTATGCTAAATTAGGAAATTTTACATGTAAAAAATTAAAAACTTTCAAAAATAGGTAGCGTTAAAATTTACAGACGAAAAAATATATTGACAAAATAAAAAAGTAATAGAAATCTGCATATGTCGTAAGTGAAGTTGGAAGTTGTTTATCCTATTACCTGCAGCTTTCATACGGCGATCTTAAAACAGAACGAGGTTTGTGAGCGTGTGCACGATAAAAAATTAATTCCTATCCCAACAACAGCTGCCAGACACGGTGGCTTATCCGTAAGCAACAGCTTTCGCCGCATAAATCACGGCATTACTTGGACTTTAATCGAGAATGAGTAGTTTTTATCGAATATACACGCACGAGAAGAACTCGCGCGAAAATCTGATTTTCATCGTTTTTACCGCGCAACGATTTATTTGATCTTTTTTTTTTTTTTTTTGTTTTTTTGTTCTCGTTGCGACGAGAAAAAGAACAAGCGACCGCGGGAGATCAGCGGAAGAACAGAATGTCATAACTTTGTCTATTCTATCCATCTAGTTTAAAATTTCTATTTACTTTCACGCGCGCCAGAAGTTTGCCGTGAAGGCTCAAGTGTCGTGTATGAGTTTGCGAAGAACGACGAAAGAGCGTAAACGGATTTTCCTCCGCCCGACATGGCGACTAAGGACCCGCTATTATTTACAAAAGTTCGTCGTCCCCCTTACTTTCCTTTCCTTGCCAAGTCGTCGCGCACGCCGCCTTTAACGAAGCCGGGCGTGCACGAGAACTTCGAAGATACACAGCAGATGGTGGTGCTTTTTGCGAAAAGTCTTTCGTTTTAATCTTTGCGCCATCCGACTATACGCGATAACACGCTGTTTGTTCGAAATATAATGGAACGTGAGATAACCATATGCAAGCGCGCGCGTTCGCGTTGTTATAGACCGCGCGTAATATTGCGCGTACATTAACGGCTAGCTAAAAGGTCGTTAAAAAAACATACTTTTTATACGTTACAATATTTCGTTTTTTAATTAAGTGTGAAGTGCGTTCGTGTTTATTAAAAGTTAGGTTAAAACACAAAACGAATTTAATTCGCGAAAATGTAAAGCCGCTTAATTGCGCGTGTACTTAAAATTTATCAATTACATTTTACAACGAGAAGGCGCGCAAATATTAATAGAATAATTTATATATATTATTCTATTAAAAAATCAATCATCGTCACAGAGAAGCTAGCGCGTCCTTTATTGTTGTAAATTTGACGAAAATGGATTGGAACAATTTATGTCCTGGTAAATATCCTGACAAATGACGATTCTTTCGGTAAGTTACATGTCGGCACATCGATACGCGTCCACATCGATCAGTATCGATCAGATTACGCCCAATTATTTTTCAATGATAGTGCGATATCGCGAGAATCACTTTTTTTTTTTTCAGCGCTAAATCGATGCGCCTCTGGATGCTTCACATTGCGCAAAAAGCCGAGGATGCGGATGATGCCTCAACAACGGTGATAAATCTCGTGTGTAATCGAAGCAAAAAAAAAAAAAAAAAAATTCGCTTCCATCCGAGAAAAATTTGCTACGTAATGGATTCCGCTCCTTTGTGCACCGAGGATCGTCCGTCCTACCATTTTTTCCTCCCGATCGAACAGCAGTACGAGCGAGAGAGAAATGTTTATGTACGCGTGCGCGCTATTATGGTTTCACGGTTCTCCTTTTCGTTAACGTCGTTATTATGCCGCCTCACTGTCGTAACCAGTAGAAAAAAAACAATTATTACGATTTTTTCTGATAACTCTGATTTACCATGCCTTTCGCATGGTAAATCGTGCGACAAAGCCACAATATCGATCGTGCCAGCCTTTTCATTGAGAATAACACACGTATTCGAAAGTAGAATGGAATTACTTTGCCGCGACAAGTATAGTAGCGAGTCTTGCTTTAACATCGGACAAGATCTGATTGCGGTGGTAAACATAGTATCGGAATATTTTCGGATGAACGCTCGCACTAAAATATACATTAACGGGGAAAGTAAATCTATACATGTGCTTCGATATCGATTAATTTTATTTATAAAACAAAACTTGATTAAAGATAGAAAATTGAAATCGTGATTTAATTCACTTTTAGAAAACGTGTTGATGAAAAAGTAAAGAGCATTTGAATGAAAATGTAATTGGCGGGTAAAAAATAACGAGAAAACCCGCTTATATAAATAAATAATCAATTTGCAGTTTGCAGCACAAACCATTAAGAGGAGAGAATTGTGCAATTCGAGAGTTCGATCGACTGCAATGAAGAGTAACTCGACTCGACTCTCGATGATACGCGCGCGAGAAAGATCTTAGAAATCACTTTTCTCTCGCGATGTGCTCCGCACTTTGGAGAATCACGCTTTCTTCCTCTCCCCTCTCCGGGAAGAGGGAAAAGTGTATATACGCGCAAATACAATGGGTTTTTCAATTTCAATTACCGATATTGTGCGATATCGACGATATTGTGCTGTTCGCCATCTCGTTTCTCCATAGCACATTCTCTCTCCTCCTCGAGGTTTACGTGAGATATATTTTCCACAATTTCGTAATTAATTCGACCTAGTTTGGCGTCACGTCGTTTCGCTTACCTGGAGATTGGGCGGGCAATGATCGAGAAGCTCCAGCATATGCCTGATGTTCTGCGCGTCCTGTATCACGAAATTCAGTTCCATGTCGAATTCGCCGCCCACGAGCTGGAAAGATAGAAAATCGTGATGAAAAATGTGACGACGATTGTAACGCTCACATTATAATGCGATATATATGTATGCGTATGATATATGTACAGCGTCATATAAATTTGCGGTATATTTTACATCAAAAACGTAACAATGCTTGACAAAGCAAAACTCATATTCTAACTGTGTGTATACACATGATATATTGGCCTTTGTGTGTCCAGATATAGATGAGAATAGCGGTCATAAACAATAATTCTCCGCAAACGCGAATCGGAAGTTGGCGCGGGGAAATGTATATGCATCGTCAGTATTTAATCGCGGAAACGTTGCTAACTGAAAGCCTCGTCGTTCGATGGCCGGATGTATGTCAAACGAATGGTTTACGTAACGCGTATTTCGTTATATCAAAATCCGGCTTGCTGTGATGTGCCACGTTAAAACAAATAAAATCGTTTTAACAAACATTCGCCGATTATCTCTCATGACAATGCTATTAATATTAATTGATAGGACATTCTTCTCCCATATCTCTCTCGCTCTTTCTCTCTCTCTCTCTCTCTCCCTCTCTCTCTCCTTTCTCTCTCTCTTTCTCTCTTTCTGTTCGAAATCGAATACAGCATCGCTTTTGTGTATCCAATTTCTCGGTTCATTAAATGTGTTTGATGTTGAAAAACAATATCCGACTCGTGCGATACGTATAAAATGAATAAACATCAGCGTTTTATGATACATGTATGAACGATCGACAATTTGCATCGTCGAAATATACACGGCGTACATATTGCATCTGTTTTAAGGATGTTACAATATTGTTTATGCATTGCACGTAAAAAGAAAAAAGAAGAAAACAAATAAAATGTTTTTTTTTTGTTCTCAGCGTGATGTTTTACCAACTGAAAAACCGTTTGCATCGTAAATGGTTAACGTGTATTTTTACGTAACGTGTATTTTTTTACGTGATCTGCACCGGTTAATTAGCGAGGATATACACAACGTACGTAATCGTCATTTGGCGAGACATTTCGCGTGCATCTTTATCGCGATTTGCGTGGTAACGATGTGTTATCCAAGACGATTCGGACAAAACATTACGGAGGAGTTTACGAGCCACGTCCGCTTGCGGTTCTTTTTAGTGGAACGACTTATATATAGCCGGACCGGAAGTGCCGCCTCCGCGGAGAGAGCGTAATTTCCGGAGAAGTATCTCTCACGCCCGTCCTCCCCATCTTTCTCCGTCCTCCTCTCACCATCGCTCTTCCATCGCGCTTGGTTTTCTTCCGAACCTTCGGGTACCGGTATCGATCATCATGGCCATATCTGTGTCTGAAGTCCGGGCTGCGACCAATTTTTATACAAGTGTCGATCGGTCATAAAAATTCATGAGTTAAAACGAGAAATCGTTTATATAAAATCGATTGTGTCGAGAAAACAATTGGAAATCGGGGGCTTATAGGTAGGTTTGATCGACAGTTTCGATCAAATGATAGCATCAGAAATCTCGCCTTTATTCTCCGTTTCCGAGAAGCTGCGTTACAAGATCGACGACTATCGTCGTGGTTCGGAAAGGCATTCGGTTTTGTTACATTCCAGAAGAATACTCTCCAAAACTATTCTTCTGTAAAGCAGCAGCACACAAGGATGCTGGTGCTTTTCGTGGAAAGAGGAATGTTACTCTTTCACAAAACTCGCGCGCAACTAATACCGCTGTTTGGTGCCGCCAAAGTGTAAACCAATGTTGAGAAAATAGAATCGTTACGAGAGAGAGAGAGAGAGAGAGAGAGAGAAAGAGAAAGAGAGAGGCGGTTTTGTGCAATGTGCGCTCGGACTTTCTTGCTTTTTCCGAGCGCTTTTACTACCACAGTTCGCTTTAGCATGTCCAGAAAGCTCATGGTTGCGAGTAATAAGATGACAAAGTTCGCGACTCAATTCCGCGCAATTCTCGAAACTAAAAGCACCGACAATTTCAGCAAACATTTTCCCCGCGCGTTTGACTCAATTCCGCAAATAATTTTCGTGAAAGAGGATAATTCAACGACGACTGATACACGTTGCGCGAAATCGGCTAATAGAATTTGAGAATTATCGATAAAACGAACGATTGTCGCTCGTAACTTGCGAAAATACGAATTTCATAATAAAATAACACGAAAATCTCGTCGCAATAAATTCCATTTCGGCTTTCAGACTCTCATTATGTGAAATATATTTTTTAACATTATTTATTACCTACAACTTATCTATCGATAAGAGAGGCTTAATTGTTTTTCGACACAATAAATATTTCGTTCTATCGATATATTTTTTAATAGCTTTTTTGCCATGGTACGTTGCTATCTAAAGTGCACAGAATTTTATTATATCGGAACGTTATGTAAAAGTGAGAGAAACAAAATTTTTGGTGCACAGCCGCTTGGCGTGCTTTCAACTATTTACAACGCTATTACATTCTTGCGCACATAATGTACTGAGAATATGAGTGTGTAACTTCCGCGTCTGAAATTTAATTTAATTCTTTCGCATTTTACGCGCGCTGCTGATTATGTCATCAACAAAACTTACGGTCTCTGTTTAAAATTAAATTTATTATTTAATCCAAAATTAAGATATAAAATTAAAATCCACGGGGAATAACAATCCGCAGATGTGTTGCATGTGCGTCTTTGCACGGGGAAAAAAGTGAGAGAGATAGTATCATGATGTGTAGTTCAATAGTTACGGTATCACGCGCCGGTCGTTCTCCGGAAATCGTTCATCCCTTGAGGAAAATAAGTCTCCGCGTAATAGAGCAAAAGAGAGAGCAAGAGAGAGAAAGAGAGGGAGAGAGAAAGAAGAGAAGAGATGGAGCGCTATTATTGCCGATAGGGCGGATATGCTACCGCCAGAGCGATTTTTCGAATGACCCATATCGCTCGTGCAAATCTTAACAATCCCGTGTGTCGGGAATCGAAAGGAGAGCCGAACGAGGGGCTCAAAAAAAAACCCTTTCGCGAGGGATCGATCGATTTGCAATTTTCGTATTATCACGTTCGAATCGCTACCTCGGTAAAATTTTGCAATTTTACAGTTTTTTGCGTCCTTTAAATCTTCAAAATTAATTATTAAAGAAAGATGATACATACATACAAAATTTAAATTTATTCCAAAAAAAATTCAATATGATGCATAATGTTATACCAGTCTGTTTTTATTTTCGACATTTATTTGAAAGTTTTTACATGCAAATACCTCGCGTCCTTATTCTTCTCGAGAGTGTATATAGTAATTCGGTCTCGGTTCTCTATTGCTGTTTTGCAATGCACAAACAGCCATGCGAAATACGTAATGCGCTCATGCTGTGAAGCACGATACCACGAGCCACTAGACCTCGAATATGCGATGCTATAAATGTGTGCGGCCTACAGAAGAGAGAGAGAGAGAGAGAGAGAGAGACCGGAAAGCGGACAAGCGAGAAGAGAGCTTCAACTAGTGAATTAAGGTCGACTGGCAGAGCTGACCGCTAATTAGATAGCACTCGCTTTTACACCTGCATATTCTTCCGGTAAAAACAGCTGCGCAAAGCAGCCGAGCGTACGCCTAAAACTTGCGTACTATTACGCGCGCGTTGAGACCCATTAACTTGCGAACTTGCAAAGTCGGGTGGATGAAGTTATTTTAAAAATTGCTAACGACATACTTCCGCTTTTTGCGTCGTTCCGCGACGACAAAAACGGACAAACCGTGACGTTTCATTGAAAATAGCGAATAAATAACTGCGAAACCGCAGCGCGCGCACTTTCTGGCACTTTCCGCGAGCAAAGTTCAAGTATTTTACGTAGCATTGTTGTGTTGCAACTGCTTAACCATGTACTCACAGCGACACTTATAGATCGTTAAAGCGTAATTTATTATACGGTATGCGCTTTGCCGCTATGCGATCCGGCGACCAATTCGCGCGCGCGGCATGGACGGTAAATAAATTTTACTGGAAAATCGATTTGTCAGCTGCGTAAGTCCGTCGTTACCCGCGTATACAAAACGTGATGGAAGCACGTTTCGTGCTGTTTGCGTTGAAAGTCTTTATCGAATTACTTTAAAAGACGCGACAAATCTTGTTTGCACAATATAAGAAGCTCTCAATTCTCTTGGGAAACACGTCACTTAACTCTGTTTGTATTTACACGTTATTGGTCGTATCGATCTTTTATTCAAGATCTTGGATTAAATTAAAAAACAAAGAATCACCTAATAATTAACAACTAAATATTAAGGTCGATACGAGCCTATAAATTAATATACATCGAGAAATTTGAATTGAATTTAATCCGAAAATTCTCACACACACAAATGATACTTGCATCACATGTACGAGAAATATCCAATTTACCTCTCTATGAAATTTAAAATTCCCATTGCGAAAAAAATACCTTCGGCAGAAGTTGTGTGAAAAACTCATAAATTTTTTTACAAACAAAATGTGATGTCGATTTACTTCAATATATCAGCAAGAAATATCTTGCAATTTACTCTTATGTACTTTTTAAAGTAATTACTTTAATATATTTTATTGAGTTTATCGAAGATGTTCCATATTTTAGCGATAAACGCGTATCGCAGTTACACGGCTTCGTTTTAAATCATCTTGCCGGTGTGGGTTAGCCGCAGATTTCGAAGCGTTATATCATTTTCTCTGTGTGTGAGCGAAATCTCGTCTCTGACGGGATCGACGAGCACGCATCTACTTCGGGATGTCATTAATCTGCATCGAAATCTGCATTTCAATCGCCGGATGATACGGTCCACTGTTCCGTGTGCTCCGATGAGACTTCCGCGAATCTCCATCGGATGTATTTACATATCGGTTTCAAGGGGGTTTCGCGGTTTCACGTTCTGAAATGTCGACTCCGTGACAAGTCACCGTCGGGGAGCGTAACTCTGACAATACGAGTGTCGCATTTGAATTTGTAATACGCAGCGACATACGATGTGTGAGATACATGTACGGGGTTTGTGTAATAATTCACCTACATACATATCAAAGTACATCTCGGTCGTCTAGCTGCTAATTGCGTTAAGACACAACCGCGCGCGTTTGTTCTAGGTTTCGTTTATTCTTTCATAAAACGCACAAAGAACTCTGAAAGATTACTTTTCTGAAAAAAAAAACCGTTTATTTTGTTATTTTTACAAAGACGGAGATTGTCGTTTATTACACACGACGACGATAAATGCTTCTTCTACGCCGACATACGTTTTCTCCGCCGACATCTTTTTCTCGCGTGTCTTTTTATCACAACTTGAGCGGATATATAAAAAGGAAAAAAAACGCGAAAAATTCGTTTCCGTTTTTCACTGTTATCGCAAACCGATGTTTCTGGATGACAAAACTCAGCAACACAACGAGCGGTTATTGCATCGAAGTGAGAAATCGAGAATTGAAGCCGGAAGAGATACATGTACGTCCGATATTCAAGCTGTGTGTCGCGTGCGAGCAAAATCGTCCGGTTGTACGGACGAAGTTGTTTTCTTCTTTTGGTCCGCGGGGCTGTTCGATCCAGTGTATGGAGATATAGGAAGAGAAGGATTCTCTCCGGAGCCGTGCGCCACTGGGGTGGTTATTGCGCGGGACATTTGCAAACCGTGTCCCGGAGAATTTCGGGCCACGCGCCTATCGCCGCTATATGACCTTATCTCGCTGCTTTACGAGAGTCCCGGCGACATTTCTACCGCGCTAGGGGATTTTCGTAAATTCTCTTTTTTTTTTCCCCCGCTGAAATCACAGACTTCGTTGCTTCTTTCTTGAATATTTCGTTGCGCCAACGCCGCCGGTTTTCCGCTCTTGGAAAATGTAAATTGCGGAAACGCGTCTAATTTAGATGATAATCGAGGAATTATGGTTTGATGTAATAAATACCGAGCAGAAGTTTCTTAAGAAATCTAATCGGTGTAATAGTTACGCGACGATCTTTCAGATTGGCCGCGAAAATATTACACTCGCGAATAAATTTCTATGTGCGTTCTTTGGTATTACACTTCGCACTTGCGATAAATATATCATAAAAAAACGCGGAAAGTAGATTACATGTTTTCGTACTTGTCCATAATAAAACAACCAGGCGCGCGGCCTTATTTTTCCATTTTCGAAATAAGAAAAAAGATACACGGGAAGATACAGAGGAAGTCAGACACGTTGGATGAAGTATGTAACTCTCTTTCTCCTTGTCCTTTCTTACGTGTGTAATGCTTCCGCTCGGCGTTTCATATTTAAGTCGCGTTGCTCCTAATTAGGTCGCCATCTTGGATGGTTTTAAATTCACGAGCATTGTTCTCGCCTCTTCGCGCGAGTCGTGTCTTTTGCGCTTGTCACTCCGTTGATGAATTTTTGCTGTTGTTAATTGTTTTTTTTTTTTTCGCTCACAGGCATTAAAAAAAAAGCAAAAGAAACTAATATAATATCTCGTGACCTCGCGGCAAAATAACGGGAAAAAGCTATTCATTGACGTGAAAGTCGCAAGGAACGCGAACTTAATATTATTAAGATATCGAAAAACGCCAAGTTTTGTCGAGATACATATATTTTTAAATGCGCGCGGAGCACTTTGAATCAAAATTCTCTGTACGTCGCGCGCTTTCTCTCTCAAAGAGAGCTTGTTACACATCGGGGGCCTTTGTGAAAATTGAGTTTCCAACGTGATTTTGTATCCCGTAGCCGAGCGCATATATCGCGTTTCAACTATGTCGGTGCGTTGACTCGAACGGCGAGAGGTAACGTGAACATCGTCTAAGAAGTATAAAATCAACGAGGGCTCTCGAAACTATTCGGAACGATAAGCAACGCGCGGCACGAGCGCCGGATTATTATGAGTATGAGTAGTACAGAGAGATTCCGCTGCGTTGGCCGTGTCTGCTAATAGATTGCATCGTTAAGTAAGGGTCATTAGCGAATGCGCCAAGCGAGCTAACAGAAATCATCGTATCGACAGCGTTTCCGCTGCGTTCGCGGGGAGGGAGACGGGAGCGAATCGGCGAAAAACGGAGGAGGGGGCGGGGGTGTTTTAACGTGTGCGTTCCGCGAATTAAAGCTCCGGTTTGGTAATCGGGCATACATAATGCAATCAATTTCGAAATGTCAGAATGCGTTTGAATATAAATTCTCTCGTGTACTACGCATAATGTGCCGCGCGAAAAACTGAACGAGCGATAAACAACACGGCGCGGTACGTATGTACATACACGCTTCGTTACGTAAGCGTGATTGAATCGCATTCTCTCCCATCATATTTACTCAAATACAGAAAACTACGTAATAACAATAATTACGATAATAATAATTATAATAATCAATCGGACAAAATTGCGCACAACTCTTTGTTTGCCTTGTTGTAGCGGAGTTTGACGGACGGGTGAAACCTCCATCCATTTTTTTCTTTCCGTGCTTTATCACGGAAGAAATTAATGGGAGGAATCCTCTCGGTCGTAATTGCGAACCACAAGGCAAGCTGCCACGTAAGCGTTTCGTCACTCTCGAGATAATCGGAGACAGACTAACACCGGACCGATGTCGCGCTGTCGTCAGGCATCCTAGAGCGGATGCATCAGAGAACATAATCCAAAGGCGTTTCGAA
>QVOB01003629.1:0-14597 GCA_014839585.1 Pseudomyrmex concolor | reverse complement strand
TATATATATATGTATAAAATCTATAAAATTATTTTTTCACAAAAAGATATTCCGTACAAAAGAAAATATATATATTTGCGCCTTCGAAGTAGGTACATACAGCAGAAAAATATCATGTCTCGATATATCTTTCTAACTATATCATCGTTTTTCTATCATTGAGCTGTTCCTCTCAACGGCCAAGTTACGGTGTAAGAGATAGGGTAAAGGTTGAGGTGACGCTACATGCGTCCAGGTACTTTACCCCTTTTTCCGTATCTAATGTGCACATACCTCGGCTCATTTATCTCTAGCAACCTATATTTCGTATTATCCAACACATTCCGCGCTATTAAACACGACGCCGCGATGAGGCGCGATATCGCGCGAGCGACTCCGCGCGTTAATTACCGCGCGCGGTGCTTCCCGCCTCGTTCTCCGGCCATCGAAAAAGAGAGAAGACAAAGAGGCAGAAGAGAGAAAGAGAGAGAGAGAGAGAGGAAGAGATAGATAGATAGATAGACACATGGAATACGCGAAAGGTCATGAAGATAATAAAATCCCGGGACGGTTTCGGGGAGAGAAAGAGCTAGAGCGACACCCACGCATGCTCCCTACGTGTACTGCACCTCCGCTCTCTTTGTGGGCTCAAGCTCTCGCATTGATTGCGAGGCACCTCCGATACACGAGCGGGCGCGCGAGGTGTCACATGGAAGTCGTCCAAATACATTACCGCACCGCTGGAAATCGATACGAATGGGCAACACACTCCGTCGCAACATCGGGATTTTTTTCCAAAAAAAACCAGAGAGAGAGAGAGAGAGAGAGAGAGAGAGAGAGAGAGAGAGAGAGAAAGATAAATAGAGAAGCACCGGCGCGGCATATAATCTAGGTCAGCAGATAATGTTTGTTATCATTTATCGCTGCCGTCGCGTCGCGTCGCGACTTAACGAGCAAAGTTTTCGTCGGAGAATGGACGAAGGAGAGAAACGCGGAGGAAAGAACGCCGCGGAGAGATAAAGCGCCGCGGCGTTTCCTCTCGCGGAGAAACACGCCGCGACGAGGGCGCGAGGGAGATTCGATCGTTGCGTGATGGTCCGGCGCCATCCTCTTTCCATACCTGTGATCGCTCTCGTTTTGCGATCGTGTCACGGCTTGCGAAACGCACGGGCGCGTCTTCTCGCGGACGTTTTATTCGGTAAACAATGTAATTTCTTTTTTAAGAGAAACTGTGTTTTTTTTTTTTTTTTCATTTAGAGAACATCCGAACTGTGACACTATTCTCGAGCAAAGTAAAAATTCTTTTTGCGCGTTGCGAGAGCGCTTCGTGTAAAACGTATGTGCTTTTCCCGATAAGAACATTTTTATCATATACACAAGTGAGATAACGACAACTTACTTTTTTATCACGTGGTTTATTGCGCAGGTTAGACTGTTTTGCAATTAAAAACAAAGTGCATAAGCATATTGTATGACGAAGTGATCGTTTCTACAAGGTGCGCGCTTCTGAGATCGAACGTTTAAATTCGTCTCTCCATTTTCTGTTCGCGCGCACGACTTAATTGAAAAAGTATCGTTATATCACCTCGTTATATATACATTAGCGTAACTATTACGATAATCGAGACGGTTTTGCGGCGACCGCAAAATCGTGCTCGTTGACCAGAAAACGGAGAGCGCGCGGGCTGCCGGAATCTGCCGGGCGCCGGACGACGCTTAAATGGAACTTGGCTCAAGTTTTCGACCGATATCGCCGATCCTGGCACTGAATATCGCCAAGTTCACTTGAGGTTTCACCAAGCGGCGGCACCGCGCGCGCGCGCTCTCTCTCTCTCTCTCTCTCCCGCACGCCGAACAATTCCCGCGGGTATTAACGCGGAGAGAGCTCTTAATCCGCCATTGAGATAATGCCGCCATTGTGCGGGAACAAAACTCGCATTGCTCGGCTCGTGGAGAGAAAAGACGTCGCGGGAAAAATGTTCATCGCAAACACCGATGTTTCATTGTTTCGCCGTGTAATAAATTGTTAAAAAAAAAAAAAAAAAAAGTAAACTTACACATTCGCGCGCGCGTTGAAATAACATGGGCGATACATCGATCGCCGATCTTCTTTGTTCGTCCAATGGAACCGTAATTAGTGACAATTAATTAGATGTTGCGATTGGAGGAAAGTAATTAAAGCGCGCTGATTAAATATTTTCCGGGTGCAATTAGACAGAAGATCTCCCTTTGTCGTACGAGAAAGTAGCGCTCGCGTTTTCAGCTTCTTTTTTTTCTTATGCATCGACAACCATCTGCGTGTGTTTCCGTTGGAGAAACTTGGATTTAATTACTTGATATCGTAATGGTCAAACGTGGATTGTCGCACTCAACAGCACTTGCATGAAAATCTCTATCTCTCTTTCAATTCATCAGCGATCGAATGACCATCGTAAAATGCGTCTGTCAGAGTCAGTGGGTCATCACGTTCGTGTTGAAAGCGCAATTAGAGAAAACGAGAGAGATTGTGTGCATGTGTGTGTGTGTGTGAAGAGTACTCTTTTTGGTCATAATTAGGAAGTTCTTTTCAATAGTCGGGAATCTCTTGGATTTACAAAGAAAAAAAACAATATGAGAAGAATGAAAGCAATTTTTTTTGCGCGAGGAAGAATTTTTTCGTATAAAATAAAAAAAAAAAAGAAACTCTCTTTATATGAGGGTAAAAGATCGTGAGACGCAAAAAAGTAAAGAAATTATGTTACTTCTATTTCTCTCGACGACAGAGTAACCCGATTATGCAAACTAGAGAATCGACCGAAATTTCGCCGCTGTGTACGTACATACGTATATTATGTAAGCTCGTGCTCCATTTCGCCCCGTGGGCTTCTCGCGAGGAGAAGGAAGAAACCGGTTGCAGGGCGGGATCTTTGAGAGAGCAACTCGATTCGAAGTAATTTAGCAACCGGGTCCCGAACTCGATGCCGAGCGGTGATGGTGCTCGCAAGTTTCCGGCATTGACAAGGCCGAGGGATCCCCACAGTCGGCGCGAGAGACGACATTAATATATCTCCGATGATGAATTTGCTCGAATCGAAAGGGGGAGGAAGCGCGCGTTTCGCTTCTAAGGTTAAACCTCCTCGGGGGTTTTAGCCGTTGCAAATACCCGTCGATATCTTCTCGCGAAAGTGATTACCAGCTTAACGCCCCTTAGCTCGAATGTGTCTTCCGGGAAGCGTGACATTTGTCAAATTTATTTCGATCACTCGCGCGTTCTGTGACGATAACGGGTCCGCGATTTGGATCCTATTCTCTCGCAGTTTCCATCTCGTAAGAAAAGTAACGAAAAGAGAGGCGCGTGCGTATTACGTGTGTAATTCTCATTTCTTACGAGACTTTCACTTAAGGTTTCATAACTTTCTCCGTGATGAGAAAAGAAATAGCCTTATGTTGACACATACACACGGACAGCCTTTTATTATTGTTGCGATAATGGAACGTTATTAGATACTTGCGACGTCGCGAAGTATTGTGTGTCGTCATTGTATTGATATTTTCTTTTCTTTTTTTTTTTACTCTTTACATCTCCCTTTTCTTCACTTCGAAAGGACACTCGAGCGAATCGAATCCGCGCTTGACCATCCCGAGGGAGTAGCAGGTGTGTCCGTGAGCGATAGATCTCATCGTCGACGAGAATTAACTGTCCCAGTCGCCCCTGAGCGATGTAAAACCCTGTCAGAAACGTCAGCCGTATTGCTGTCGAGTAGAAATAAAATAACGTCGGCTCCGATCGAGAGAGAAGGGCGGTTGAAATCGTTCGAAGAACGACCGAGATATATGTCATCAGTTTACTCCATTGCCCTTTTTCTCGCGCTTGTCGCTGCTTATTTTCGCGTTGACGATTGATGGTGACAAATTAACGCGGACAATAAGCGGCGAGGATGCGAAAAAGGATCTTCGCGTTGGACACAAAACTGTGTCAGTGGTTTCATTGTCACGAATCGCTATTTTACGGGATCGCGAGCGTCTTTGAAGAGTCTTTGTATAAAACGCGATCTCGACGACGACGACGACGACAACGATGTAGCGCGCCGTTATTGACGAGACGCTGTGACCCGCATTTGGTAACTGCGCGCTCATCCATCTCCCTCGGGCGTTTCTCTCTCTCTCTCTCTCTCTCTCTCTCTCTCTCTCTCTCTCTCAGTAGCTCGCTTGCTCTCTCTCTTTCTTCGTCTTGCGAAATGTGTGCTATCATCATCCATCGTCATTCACGACGTCGTCATTCATGATCGACAACGATTTATCGCCGTCTCGACTTTGCATCTCCTTTCGACGTTGTACGAAATTGAATTGAGTTATTCGGGAGTGCGTCCAATCAAATGAGAATTTACATGCAATCCGGCCAATGCGTTTTGCGAGAATAAATTTCCTCGCGGAAGAAGTTTCTTCCGCATCTCCCGGGGGGGGATATATCTCCGATTTCGAACATAAATCTCGAACTGAAATTTGGATTAGAGACTGGTCGGTCCCCGCGCGCGATACTGACCGTATACGCACGGGCGCTTCGCGAAAGAAAACACGACCCTTAAAAAGCGCGCGCGGCTCGGTTACATCGCTTTCGCATTAGCCGCGAAATCAGAATGGTCGGCTTCCGGTGTTTTCTCCCTTATGCAAAACTCTGAGCGTTTTTGCCCGGCCGATGGACATGTCGCCAGAGTAAGAAAGAGCTTGGCGCTCGCGCGTAGATGCGACAGAGACACAGAGAGGACGACGACGACGACGACGAGGGCGCGACGGGGGTTGCGGGCGGCAACGGAAGATGAAAAAGCAGAGAGAGTGGTGGCTGCAGAAGCACGTGGGCGTGCACCTACGTGTATTTCAGCCATCTTGGCAGTTAAAGGCTTCCCAGGTCTCCGGTGTCCTCGACTTGCGGAGGATAACTACAAAGTCCGTCTCGTTTATATCGCACCTTCTAACGCGAGGATGACGAACATTTAGTGACGCGCGTTTGCGCGAACAATGCGGCTCCCCTAATTCCGAATTTACGTTTTGCACGGTCGCCTTTCGCAGCGCAAATTATTCCGAGTGTTTTTCATTGCGTAGACAAGGAACAAATTGACGGTATTTATTTAGTAACAAGAAAACTCTGAACGTTTTGTATATAGAATAGTAGTTGAGTTCTTCTAAAATATTTTAAGGAATGATTCTTCACACGACAATATGTCCCAAATGGCTTAGTTTCGAATTTTTTTTTTTTTTTTTTTTTTTTTTTTTTTTTATTTCAAAAACTTTATTTTGATGAAACTTCGTGTGTGTTTGAAGGAAAAGGCTCATATTTTGGAGCCATTATTCAGTTAGGACCCAAAGATAAACGGGTATCTTTTTTTTAAAAAAGAAACAAGCCATTTCGGACATATGGTCATACGAAGTTTTCGAAATTTTGAATTAATGTAAGGAATCGGATTGCAAAATATATCGATATATATATCGCATATCGATATATATCGCATATTGATATATCGATTTTTTTGTTGTTGTTTAATTATTTGATACGGTCATCAAATCGTAGCTGATAGCCAGGCGGCGGAGAGCTGGACAAAATCGATTAAATCGTGTTAACCTGTGCAGGAAACATACGATGAAGAGACTCGACAATAAACGCTTCGTTGTGCAAATGAAACGAATCAACATACGCTCGTGTTCGAGTTGAGCGCGAAATTGAACATGATAAAAATATCTTTCTCAGAGTGGCTCTACAACCATTTTTGTGCTCCCATGGTCACCGTGAGAGGCTCAACAGTCGCAATATCTGCTTCTCGCGTTTATTTCTTTACTTCCTCTCTACCTTTTCCTACATGTGTGCACACGTTTCTCTCATTCGCTATATCTCACACTTGGAAATGTCGAGATGCGCGCGCGGAAGATATTCGTTGTCGCAATTTTATATTTTTCCAGCAGTTTAAGATATTTCCGAGTGTTCGCGCAATCTCACAGCTGACCTATTTTCTTTTATTTCGGTTTTTTTTTCTTTTTTATTTTATCTTCTCGTATATTCGCGCGATTTATGCATTTTCGCGTCTGAATATTCATTTGCACAAAAGATTTAATACAAATTATAAAAATTTACTTCTTTTTCGGAATATTCGAAGCGTGTGTGTGTGTGTGTGTGAAAGAGAGAGAGAGAGAGAGAGAGAGAAGAGATTAATCGGTAAGTTAAATTCTGCTTGCGAAGCACAGAAAAGTTTTCACAAGAGAAAAACTCGGGGGTGCGGAAAAATATATATTTTTCTTCGGCGAAAATATATCGCTTCCTACGCGAGTGTCGCGTTCTTCGCAAGTAATATAACGCCGCTGTTTTAACGAGGAAAAAAAAAGCACACAGGGCGCGTAATACAATTAAACCTGCACTTGTCTTCGCCGCCACACGATGTCATTCGATCCCATTTCGCGATTTCCATTGTGCCTTATATCTTGGCCTCGTAATTTTTCTCTTCTTACCATCCGCGGATGGATTGCGAAACGGAAAATGGTCAGCAGGAAAAGAGGGGAGGAGACCGTCTTTTAGAATTGTGTCGAGTAATAAAGCGCCGTTGTATCTGCCATCTCGGCTGATTTCTCCCTCCGGCCATCCTCTCCTCTCTTCTCTCTCTCTCTCTCTTTCCCTCTCTCTTTGCCCTTTGTCTTCGGTACATAAACCGAAAGACTCGAGGTTCGCTCGTGCAGGAAATAGCTCGACCTTGACCTTTAACCGCCGTCCCACGATCTCTCGCTTAAGAGTGTCTCGAGGTGGCAGCAGTGCCGACTCCAACCCCTTTATCGATTTCCCCACAGTCTCTTTCTCTCTCTCTCTCTCTCTCTCTCTCCCTCTTGAGAAAGAGAGAAAGAGCCACTTAGAAGAGCACACGAAAGACGGACGTTTTTAATGGTTTTTCTAGCTGATGACCGAGAGAAGAAAACATTTATGAAACCTTCCGACAGACCGCTCGGAAAGCCAGCAAATAGACGGTCAGAGACTAATGAGATGTAAATATATAAATCACAATGTACAGATTTGTACGCGTGTAAAATCGAGAGAGCAGAGTACGATATCGATAAATTATCTTGTCAAAAAACCTGACAAAATATATTAACGGCAATGTAATGTAATGTGTTTTATTCGCATAGGAACGCGAAAAATGAATCGCGCAAACTGTGACTACAATACGACTTTCGCAAATGATTTGCCTTTTGTATTACACAATAGACGTGTCAGCCGCATTCAAATGTAGTAGACAGCTTTATACACGTTCGCTGATGCGCGCGGTATGGGTTTGTTTTTTTTTTGTTTTTATTTACAAAATATATGACTTTACGCAACTCGTAATTTTTATTTTACGGCGCATCTCTGTCCGTGTGTGTACACACACGGGCGTTACAACAAGAGATATATTATCGCCTAGGGATCAAAGTATCATTGAACGTAATGCGATCTATTTGCGTCAAAGGTTCTGAAGCTCATGCATGGATGTATGCGTGAAAATATTACACGCGCGAACAAAAAAAAAAAAAAGAAAAAAACTTTCGATTCGCTTTATGGCGTCGCTATTATTGTTATACCATTGCCGATATTAGCAAGTTTTATTGTTTCAACGATATACTTGTTTTATCTGTTGCACAATGAACGAAGATGAGTTTTCGAAAAAAAAAAAAAAACATCGGCTTCTTCAGATTTTTATTCCAAAAAGTGACGGTCGTCTTGCATGTCAGCAGACATTAACACAAGCGAACCGTGTTCACTTTGCCACAAAAGAAAGATCCGAAAGAGATGGGAGGTCTTTGTTCATTAAACAAAGCCGCCGCGTGTCAATTCTAAAAAACATTGCTGGCGGCTCGTCGGGCTGTGTTGTTTCAAAGAGTAAAAAAAAAAACAACGTCAAATTTTTCTGTTTTTTTAGAATTTAAGAAATCGCAGCGTAGCGCTCTTGACGCCTCTAACAGGATAACAAGATATAATTTACAATCGAGACTCGGGAACATCTCGTCTCGCGTCTAAAAATTATACCCACGCGGTAATTTAATCATGGAAATTTTAATTTGGTTTTTGAAATATTGCCCCCCCGACATCTCGGGAGGGGGCCGGAACCCTTCAATATTTTATCACTGAGCGCGTCTCTCGTTGAACAGTTCACCACTTAATTTGCACACAGGAAACTATGCGATGCATCCGTTATGCGCATAACTAAACCGTTCGCACTTGCAGCTGGTGACTATGCGCGTCGAAGTGCTATCCCCGGAAAGTTTGCCAATTAATCCGCGCGGCGGGTCCAAACGTAATGCAGTACGAGAGATCACCGGTTAGGCATTATCCTTGCGTAAATGCCATCGACGTCCGGCAAACACGTTCGCAATTCCGCTCTCACACGTGCATTTTATCGGCGCTGTTTATCATTAATTAACGTTATTGCAGGAAATAGAACCGATTACACGGATCGCGAATACTGATGCCAGCAGCAGACTGTGAGAATTGTTTTTTTTGGAGGGGGGGAGGGAGAGAACAATACGCGGAGAAAGAAGAAAGCGGTCTTGACGGAACATGACCGTCACCCATGTAATGAATCTGAACGTGTTTGTTATAACATAATCGGAAATGCAAAGCTCTGACGCGTTGCATCCGTTGTTTGAGTTTCTTTATGGTAATGCGGAGTATTGTCGAGAAAATTGTCATCCCGGGAGCTGCGACTTCCTCATTGGGAAGCTGTATGAACGCAACGTAGCCGCCGCAATCCTATCGTAAATAAGCGGGGAGACGATGTCATATTGCAAAGAACGTTTTTTTTATCACGTGAGACATTTCTCTTTCGGCAACGATATTTTGTGTAAAATTTTTATGCGCGACATTTATTTTATATTTTATTGCTTGAACTTGTCTCTCTCTTGAAATAACATTGTCTTTTTGAATGACTTAAGAAACAGATTGCGCAAATATTTGTATTACTTATTTCAACATTTTTTTTCTCGAGTTTCCGAATATATACACACACGTAACGATAAAGTGCGGGAAAGCGCGGCAGTAAACCCCGCAGTGTTTCCTCCCCAGCTTTGGAATTCCCATTCACCGCCCTTGTTTCTCTCTCTTCTCCCGGAGAGAAAGATATTTTCTCTCTTAGATATACTTGTGCCCACCGATGTGACCCAATTCGCGTCGGTAGGCAGGTCGCCATATCGCATAACTATCGCCCGTGGCGATGTGCGATGTGAAAAGGATGGCCGGTTTCATCTCTTTGCGGGGGCGTTTCCTCGGCGAAATAAAAGAGAGAAAAGGTTTTCTCTCGGCGGGATATCGCATAGCAGATCGGGGGGAGTAGAACGACGGGTCTCTTGTATTAAAGATAATCCCTTCTCCGTAGAAGAGATAGAACGAAACGGCTCCTCGCGGATTAATATCCCGAGAATGTATTTATAAGCGGTCGCTTTTCGTCTCGCGAGTTGTTCTTCTGAAAGGAGGAAAAGCTGCGGAAGATTAAGTCTCTCTCTCTCTTGTCTGATAGACGGACAATTCTTTCTTCTCGTCTATCCCAGAGTGTCAATAGCGGACGAATAATAGACTCGAGTGAAAAAATGTTACGCGAGACTGGAAGCGATGCGGAATTTCGTGATATTGCGACGAAATATCTCGATTTCGTTAAATTTTTTACTTTACTGAGAGAGAGAGAGAGAGTTGTACGAACATCTTCAGGATGTGACAAATGAGGTAGACGCCATTTATACATACATCCATTGGCAATACTATTAAGTGTAATATCCGATTAATTTATTGGATGAAAAAAATGTTGTTAAAGGACTCGCGATTATTTCCGTTCTGGCATTTCTATCTTCGCGACGTTTCAATTGCCATATTTGGACCGCAACCGAATTATTGATTTGCCATTAAACTTCAAACTGGGAACGGTTCCCGATTATATACACGCGACGTGTTATTAAATCAAATCGTGTATATCGGAAGTAATGAAAATCTCTTAATCGCCGCATTAATTAACTCTCATCGCATTCACGAAACTCACGTGACCTTTTGGCCCGGCAGTTTGTCAAAATTATATCTTTCTCTCTCTCTCTCTCTCGCGAGGAAAACTGGAACGAAATCACGCGAGAAAGAACGGCGTCGGTCGACATCGTTTTTATCGTCGTCGTCGTCGTCGTCGTCGATTGTGGGCGAGAAATTAATTTCCAGGCGCGCCGCGCCGTAAATCGAAGCACATACGACCTGGCCGCTGGCGTGTTCTGCCGCCTGCGCATCCCGGGATTAATTGCCATCGCCATGGTGATTAGGGAAACCGTTCTGAATCCGCGCCCCCGCTAATCCGCCGTTATGAAATATCTCGTTAGTATGTGCGCGACGGTATGCGATAACAGTGCGACGTACTATAAGAGAAACACACGCGTGGGATACGACGGAGCGTGTGTGCGGCGGAACGCGCGTGCGAAAGGCATTCCTCCGCGCACGAGGAGAGAGGCCGTGCATGTGCGCGGCTTCAAAATTCCGGCGGCGTTTACCCCGGATATTCCCTTGGAAATACGGTAAAATCTGACGCGTTTATTAATCGCTAAGAAAATCAATACTCGCGTGACTGCAGCGCGAATATGTAACGTACCGCTCGATATGTCATTTTTTTTTTGTTTTTTTTTTACGTGAAGGTGTCGCGGAATAATTTCACGGAAATGTCAAACTTCGATGGTGAATTTTTTTATGTTGCGTAAAACACAGTATTTGCGCGATGGTGCAGCGCATAATGCCATAAAAGTGTGTCCTTGCATTTATCCTGCAGCGAGATAGAATACACGCGTGGGAGACGCTTTTGCGTGGCTATCGAACGTGGAATCTCTCGCGAGACGCGAGTTGAATTTCGCTTCCCGATGCAATTTTGCCGACAACGTCGATTTTCCCGTCAGTGCAAAGCACGAACTTAGCCACACGCGCGTCTCTAATATGTCTCGGGGATTCCGACTGCGAGTCGCTTCGAAACGAATTCTACGTCGATTTCCCAGCCAGCTTGTTGTGTTTGCTCTGTACTTTGAGGGTTAACTGAGATAGGGATGCCCGCCTCGTGCGAGTTCTGCTGCTCGTTATTGCAGAGTTACGAAACTCATTGTCACGTCGACGAATCCTCGCGTGTTGGCCGTCGACAACGTGCCTATATGCTTCGCGACCTGTTTTCCGAAAATCGATAAAATTTGTTTGACGTTCGGCGACAGCGATTAGACACGAGCTTAGTTGCGTAATGGAAAACAAATTTTATTCGAGAATAAATCATTTCGAGTAAACGTTCGCAGAACGCGCGTGTGTTTGCATTCGTCGAAACTTTTGCTCTTCAATTAAAAAAACAAAAAAAAAAAAAAGATCTATTCCAACATTTTCTCGAGAAATCTTGATTTATATGTTAATTTAAAAACGGCTTTATTTGTTGTTTGATGCTTTCGCGGTGTGTTGTATTAACATGCAAAGATGTTTTTCGGGTTTGAATCGCGTTAGTGTCATTTTTATACCGACGTTTCGTGAACATTACAGCTCACTTCGTCAGGGTTTAAAGAGCAACCTGATACTTTATTTGTTATTGCTGAAAAACTTGATGAAATCAATCCCGTTGTGTTGAATCGGGATTTAATTTCGCGGTTTCGCAATTATCGCGCGCGACCCTTAGCTCTGGTAAGAACCAAAGAACGAGAAAAACATGTTTTCGAACTTAATTTATTTCGTAGGACCAAGATTTAGATGCTTAATCGAATCAAGTGTTTTGATTTTCCCGTTTATTGTCACACGCGCGTGGTATCAAAACTAATACAATATTCAGCATGGAAATAATGCCGCTCCGTTCGATCGACTCGACCGACGACAGCGAGTTCGCGGCCACCGATACAACAATGTCGGAAAAAACCTTGACCTCTGATGTTAGTGCGAGCGACTAGTTTCGTCGTTTGCGAACGGGCAAACGAAGAAAATTCATGATTTTTATACGCAGTTGCGTCGCGCGAGCTTATTATCGTCGTATTTTTTGTCATTGCGGAAGGAAAAGTATTGTTAAAAAAAAAAATTATCCGATTACGCGATTTTGCATCGGTTAAATACTTGACGATGCTTTTTCGCCAATGGCGGCTTCGCTCTCTCGAAGCGAGAGCTCCGAGTCTCCCGCCGGGCTATAATCCCAAATATCAGAGTTCAACGCGACGTTGATCAATATTGCCTCTTCGGGCAACTTGGAACTTTTTGCGTTTTTCTTTTACGTATCGCGACGAGAGAAATATAACGACCGCGGTTCGTATTCAACAAACCAACGGTATATCAGCGCCAAGCTGAAATTTCCACACACAGCTTCATATAACGGAGCGCGCGCCGGATCGTGATGATACGTTGTGTTCGAAATCCGCAGGAAATAATCGCCGCCATTACGGAACGTAAATCAAAGCACAAAGGATCCGCGGAAATTAAGGAAGTTTCGTAATTACGTCGCAGTCTGTTGGCTATATACATGTATATATATATATATAGTAAATTTATACACGAAAGGGGCCGCTCTTGCGTCGCTCTTATACGAGATACCAAAAAAAAAAAAGTAAACCAAATGTTTAATTTTTACTTTGACAAAAATTTGCGCCGATCGTAAGTCAAACGATGTTCGCACGGTGAGTGTAATTACGTGAGAGTAGAAATTTTCTGATTATTTAAAAGCTTACACAGAGTAATTTGTCGAGTAGATCAAAGAACGGTTATCCGTTTGCGTTAGAAAATTAAAACATATGAAGATGAAAAATTTCTTCCGCAATTTACGACGAGAGCTAAGGAAATTGAGTTAACGCGAAATTAATTACACGTTCTTGTGACAGATTGAAACTACAGACCATCCATTAAGACGGATAATTGAGTAATTAAAGTCCATCTTAAGCTTCACAAGTTTTACTCTCTCGATCCTTCCGAAAGTCGTCGGAAATTGAAAGTGTTTCTGGATCGACAGAAAATTTTCGCCCCTTTCACACAATTCGCAACAATCGACAATAATTTAATAAATATCTATTGATAATAACCACAATATAATTTGTTAATTACATCCACGCATGTGTTAAAAAAATGTTCAAATAATTCAATACTTTGTTTGTGAAATCAACAATCGCTTGTTTCAAAATCAACATGATTATTTGTATTAGCAATTAAATATTAAATAATTGCCGGCGCGCGCGCGCCTGGCGGTATTTACGTACCCGTATTTATCGCGAAGGTATATACAATTCACATTGTAAGCGAATCCGGCAAGTAGACCGATATAGCTAATATTATAAATTTATTTGCGCGCGCGCGCGCGCAAACTTCAGTTTACCCTATTTCAAAGCGCTCAATGGAATTCGTCGCATAAATTAATTCAGAGAACAACACCGCGTTGTGCGAAGAGTTGGAATTGCCGTTAGAATTTCGAAAAACAAGGTAAGGTACGTCGCACAATTTTCGACGAACGTGTCAAGAGAGAGAGAGAAAGAGAGCACACACGAGTGTGTACACTTCTTTTGTACACACAGCGCGTCTTACATTGCGCGTACGCAAAATTGCTGACCGCGAGAAAGAGAGAACGTCCGCGATCTTGGATCCTGGCAAGGACGAGGTCGCGAGCGCGACCTAATCTTTCCTCTCCCCTGTCTCTTCCCGTTTACACGACGAGCTACCCCTTACGGGATTCGCTTCCGAAAGATTCTATATATATATGCACGCTACGGAGGGTGCGCGAGCCCCCCCGGGCTGCGCTGCACTGTAGGTGCATCGTGCTTGCATCTTCGAAGCGGAAAGAGCGCGAGAGAGAGAGAGAGAGAGAGACATCAGAGCGGTTAGGTAGTACCGTGATACCTGGTCGCGCGTGGGAGGCAACGTGGAGGAAAAAGGGAGAGTAGGAGAGGAAGAGGGGAGAGTGGAAGGGAGAACAGCCGGTGAAGGTTGAGCACGGGAGGTACCGTTCGAGAATTTGCTTCCGTGTTCCAGTAGCACTAATGACCGCCATCCTAA
Source organism: Pseudomyrmex concolor (assembly GCA_014839585.1). NCBI lineage: Eukaryota > Metazoa > Arthropoda > Insecta > Hymenoptera > Formicidae > Pseudomyrmex > Pseudomyrmex concolor. Next base: position 625 of record QVOB01003629.1, on the reverse strand, counting down.
CCCCTCCCACCCCTCCCAGCCCCACCATGGCGCCCTTGCCCTCTTCCCACCATCGGGGAGTTGCGCCCCACCTGGCGCGGCGGCACCCCTTCTCCTTCTCTTTTATTTCAACCCTCCACGCAACACGGATCCAGGATGACTCGAATTACGTCACAACGCCGAGAGCGTGCGACCTGATCCCCTCCTTCTCCTTCCACCCTTCTTGTTTTCTCTCACTTTCTCTCTCCCTCTCCGTCTATCCTATTCTCTCTTCCTCCCGGAAAGGTACCTATCGCTTTACCTCCATCGGACTCCGCGATTTCCCCGCCGATCTCCTTTCACCCTCTCCCTCCCCGCGATTCCCTCTTTTACCCAACGGCAAGAGCGCGTGCACACGATATGTGGCGCTCTATATACCTATTGCGCTATAGCGGCCAGCACTCGACAAAATCGAGGGGAAGTCGCCAGTCTCCGCTGGTACACTGAGCTGCGTGTTACTCTTCTTCGTTCACCACGTTCGCGCTTTCGTCTCTCATCTCGCATATAGGCTAAAAAGAAAAAAAGGGAATCGATCACACAACAAGGAACAAACAAAAAGGGGGAGAAAAGAAACAAAAGAAAAAAAAAGAAAAACAAGTTTCTCGCG
>QVOB01003610.1:0-11409 GCA_014839585.1 Pseudomyrmex concolor | reverse complement strand
CCAGCTTCCAGGATTTTCTCTGTCAATAGGTAGTATTGTAAAATTGAGTGAAATAGTGTCAAAGGAAAACTAAAGTTTGCGAAAATGGGTAAAGGATTCAATAATTATATGTGCAAAAAGTTTTTTCATCCAGCGTCACGAGACAATCTAAAACGAGTATGTATCACAAAATAAAATATAAAAAAACATATATTTGAAGTTGGTTTTTTTTTTATGTGGACTTTACACATAATACAATTAATATCAAAAAATATATTTTTTATTATATAATATCTATATTACAAATATTATAATCTATTTCCAATATATGTTTACGACTCTATTGTCAATAGGGTTATGTGACAATCTTTAGTATAGTAGCATTCGATATTGATTGTGATGACTGTCATTTTGACTGTGTAAAAAAATATGTGTAAAACTTTTTTGAAAATCTTTTATAATCAAGAATGATTATTTTTGATAATATATTTTCATAGGTATGGATGGCAGAACAGCAAGCAGAAGCTTACAAAAAAAAACAGGAGGAACTGCGGGTACAATATGAAAAAGAACAAGATCTTCACAATAATAAGTAATTTTTCAGAACTGTTTCTCAATCAACGAGTAGATTTCTAATATAAAATCAATAATTAAATATAAATTTAATATCTAATATAAAATTTTTTTATTCAGAGCATTGCTGAGCAAAGAAAGCAAGGACAAACTCAGTGTGAACTTTATGTATGAACCACCTCCCGGAGCAAAAAAAGAAAGAGAGAAAGAAGATAATGAACCTGAATATAAGTTTGAATGGCAGCGAAAATACAATGCTCCAAGAGAAAGCTATTGTAAAGGAGACAGTGAGATTCGAGATCAACCTTTTGGTATACAAGTAAGAAATGTGCGTTGTATCAAATGCCATAAATGGGGCCATATAAATACAGGTAACTATTGTACATGTACATAACTAATAGTTTCAATTGTACTTGATTGCGGAAAACTTTTCCTAGATTGTAAATTGATATTGAATTTGTTTAGGTAATTTGAAAATGAATTGTTTCCAGATAAAGAATGTCCACTATACAGTCAAGCAATGAGCGTAGTAATGGCTAACAACAATAATAATAATAATATGCAAACGTCTTCTGCCCCAGATGCTATGATGCTTGTACAACAAATGCGGGAAGATGGTTTGGCTCTAAAAAAGTAAGTTTACTACATGTAACTTATATATACACATGTATGAATAAATTAATTTAAAATCTGTTTTCTTATGTCACAGGTCTGCCTTAGATGCACAACAACATTTGCGTGTCACAGAACATGACCATCTCATGGTTTCTGAAGATGAGGAACAATCAGAAATGCAGTTTATAAAATCATTAACAAAAAAGGAAAAGAAAAAACTACTATTGTAAGTCAAGTTCGTGAGTGACTTGTGAGTTGACTTTTTTGCTAGTCAAAAATATTTAGAAATTGAATATTTACTGTATTTAAACTCAAACATCAAACAGAAAAATTTATTTCTTTGTATAAATTGATAATGCTTATGATTTCCAGAAAATTACAACTGCTTGAAAGAAAAGCTCGCAAGACAGAAAAAAGAAAATTAAAAAAAAAGAAAATGAGAAGCAAGAAGAGATCAAGCAGTGTTACCAGTGGTAGCAGCGATAGTAGTAGCAGCAGCAGCAGCAGCAGCAGCAGCAGCAGCAGCAGCAGTAGTAGTAGTAGTGACAACAGTAGCAGCAGTGATTCAGAAGATTCCTATTCAAAGAACAGAAAGAAACAAAAAAAGTTGGGCTCAAAAAAACAGCGTGTACACAAGATTCACAAGCAAAAAGAAAATAATGGCATGCAGAAGTACAAGCATAAAGAAACAGAATTCAAACAAAATCGGCATAATAAAGACAAACATCATCATGATAGAAAAAGAAAATTAAAAGATCAAGATCATGGAGAGGACAGAAATAACTCGCATAATAAAGGAAAGAGAAAGCACGCACATTATTAGTAATTATTTCGACAATGTTTATAACTATAATATGTATATTGTTTATGAAATTACTAATAATAATAATAATAATAATAAACACTTCTCTTTTTATCATTGGTATCTTAATGCATTTTCTTTAACTTAATTTAATATTGCATCTTGAAGACATAATACGCCGCAGATTTTATATGTAGATAGATAAATATATATATTATGTAATATATATGAACCATTATGAACACATAGATTTAATTATAATTGTTTTATCAATGCGCAAGTGAAATATTTCTAATAATTACTCGAAATACGAACATTCACTATATATGTTTTATTATAACATGCACCTTATATAATTTTTACAAATCAATGAAACGCGATAATATATTATTGATACTCTTATAAATTTCTTTGCAACCGTTGTTTTTCCTCGCAGAAAATGATAGAATACGGTATGTACGAATGAATATCAGCCGGATTTTGTAGTTTGTATAAGGTTTGTTTTTGTGTAACATAATTAGCTAGTAACAATCCATTCTTGCATACATTATTTATATGTATATTAACGTATGACTGTATTATTATACATAATGTAGTAGCCACAGAATGGCTTTGAACACTTGGGCACTTTGAAATTTGCGTGTGATCGTTTCTTACAAATGTGGATTACATTTTCAAAACGGTACGATAACGGTTCTATAACATTAGAAAATTAATTGGATTGACAGCTATATGTATGTACAATTAATTCATTAGTTTAATTACATGTAGCAACAAGATTCGATGTATATAAATAAAAAGAGAATACACTCGGTAATATGTACAGGATGTCTGAAACTTTTTGACAAAGTGTGAAAATAGATGGAGTCAATCAGACACTCTGTATATATTACAACCAAACACATTTTCTGTAAATACCGTTAAAAATGAGCATATAGCAATGATTACTACCAGTAAGAAGACAATTTTGAAATGCACAAAATCATTGCGTTTTATCGATTTAAATAGACAAACACCGTTATTTTTTTTATACTCTTTTTTTATACTCTTAAATAAATATAAACTATATGAAATAACAAAAATTCTTTTTATCCTACATATATAGTTTCTCCAATCTGATTCTTATATATAAATTTTCAATAAAATTACACGAATAACAATACGAGACAATTTTGTTCTAATGTTTTGTTCTTTGATATATAAAGATCTTGTCATCTCATTCACAAGCATGACAGTTCATCAAAACATCCAGGGCACGAAATCATACTGGAATGTGTTCTCTTCTATCAAAATCTCTACGTAGAGCGTATTTCTTATATACATATATACTTCGATACTTATTGCGTAGAAACGAGAGAATTGTTGAAGATTCGAAAAGTACGTCATTGTCTGTGAAGTATGTACATAGCACATTTTACTTCATAAATAAACAAATCATAAACTTTTTAAAGCATTAAAAAAGAAGTTATTACAGAATAGATCGTCTCATGTGCGATCTTTTAAAAATTATTTTAAATGCTATTATATTATAAATGTGTGTTTTTAAAAATGACACAAAAATCAAAAAAATTTTTGTAACTTTTCTTCTCTCACTTTCTCTCTAATACTTTTTGAAAGCATGCGTCACTTCATATCAATCTGTGTGAACTGCCGAGAAAGGTCTAGAATTAAACTACAATCAGCGATATATAAGTGTGTGTATGTGTGACATTTGTATTTGCTATTATGTGATATAATTTTTTTTTTTTTAGATTTAAACTGTATTTCGCAAGTATATACTTTGTTAATGCCACAGATTTTTGCTAGATTATATACTTGCTCTCAATCTCATCCACACACACATATATTTACATAGCGAGAAAAAACATACTCTATTTGCTGTTTACGTTTTATAAACAAACTTGTAACCATTCTGAAATTGTCAGAAGCCTAAATAAAGTCGCATAATGCAAACGATCGCGAGAAGATCGTTTGCTCTCTCCTATCTCTGCGTGTACTTTTTTTTACTTTTTATGCAATATTGAATTTGCTAAAGGTAACTTTGCTCGCGTTGCGTCATGTTGACATGTAACAGCAAACGCATCGGCGAACAAACAGGTTTACGAGCTATATTTTCGTCGTTTCCTAAATTTTTCATAAGAAAGCTAATAGTTTGTGCGCAATGTGCCTGATTACTATAAACGGTTTGGTAGTTGTCCAAGATCTACCATTTCGGCATCTTCTATACTGTTGGACGCTGCTATATGTTGTCTGTGCTGCTGTTGGAAGTCTACCGACGGGCGCAGATGAGCGTCCATCGATCTGGGCGAAAAGCTATGCATGCCAGTCGCAACGCCAAAACCCGTATTATTCAGCAGTCCTCTACGCGGGCTTCTGGCGTTCACAACTTTAGGCTGCGCGTACATCTCTTCCAGAACACTCGGCGCTACATACGTAAAGCCCTGAAATATCATATTCGCCGATTCACTGAGAGTGCTCTCAACCGGCGAATCGACCGGCACGGTCGCCGTAAACTGTTCGTCAAACTGAGATGTATCGTCAGCGCTCTTCAGAGACGGCTTGAACGGGGGATCCAACTTCCGTGCGATCACATCCTGCCAATTAATATGTTTGAAGAAGTTGTGATTCTTGATTTGCTCGGCATCTTCCGGGCCTGAGCCCAATCTCTGAACAACTTGTCTCTTCAAGAGCTTTCGAATGAGATCACGAGCATCTGGGGTCAGATATTGCGGAAGACTCAATTTTCCCCGTAATATCTTTTCGATAGTTTTTCTTCTGTCATCGCCAGTGAACGGCGGCATCCCTGTAAGCATGTCAAACATCAAAGCGCCTAAACTCCACCAATCCACAGCTTTCCCGTGGCCGCTCCTGGTCAGAATTTCCGGCGCCATGTATTCTATTGTTCCACAGAATGTGTGCGTCACTGTACCCTCCTGTATATGCTCTTTGCAAAGACCAAAGTCTGTCAATTTAACGTGACCTTCAGCATCCAGCAAAATATTCTCCGGTTTCAAGTCTCTGTATATAATTCCTTGATTGTGCAAATGTTGCAACGCCAATATGATCTCGGACAAATAAAAACAAGCCATGTCTTCCAAGAAGATGCCTTCTCTGTCCAGATATGTGAAAAGTTCTCCACCGCACAGATACTCCAATATCAGATACAGCTTACCACCGGTTTGGAAAGCATACATGAGGTTCACAATGAATGGATGTTTAACAGCCTCCAGAATATTTCTCTCAGCTTTTGTATGAGCAGTATCTTTTTGATTTCGTATGATAGACGCTTTGCGTAATACTTTCATGGCGAATATATTGCCCTTGTCTTTTCCGGTAACTTTTCTTACTTGGAAAACCTTTCCATAGCCACCTTCTCCCAAAATTTTACACAATTCAAAATCTTGTGGACCAGCCTTTTCTTGACCAGGATTTACATTTTGCTCTGACAACTGAACTCTCAACAAAATGCTCACTCCAGTATGGCACTCACAGTTGCCGCATGATTATATTCCTCCTATAAAATAAAAATAAATTCAAAATTAGATATTGTTGTTGAAAAAAACATAACTATAAACTAATCAGATGGATACGTTCTACCTCTCTACTCTCTATCACATCATCGTCCGATTCATCCTGAGTTGTGCCATCTCCGTCGTGTAGCTCGATGTCGAATACTCCTGCCATCCTAATGTGTTAAACTCACATTTAAAACTTTCCAAACAGGCTATAAAACATACGGTAAAACATAATAGTTTACTATAATTGATGCAAAAAAAAAAAAATAAATAAATAAATAAAAGAAAAATTCCGAGTGACATATGTAAGTGTATTCTGTACGCAACGTGCGCACATTTGTGCTGAAAATTGCCGAGTTTCTTTGAAAGAAACCTCACCTTGAACTTTACAATCTGACGTACAATCTGACGTGTAAATCTTTCGCACTCATCGAGTTCCTCGGAACAATTGTGAAGCCGAGCATCTACACGTCAAACTTGACAAGGTGCGCGCAAATTTACTTATGTATTTGCAAATGTATATTCATAAGAACCACGAAGTAACCTACATACGGAACATATGAAATTGACGGTCAATGGTGTGGAATTGGCGAAATGGGCGTCAGTATCGCCCATAGACATTAAAATATATAGACCGTGCCTAGGGGCGCGGGACTCGAAGCGCACATGGAGAGGGAACGACGGATATCATAAGACAATTCTCGATTTTAATTCGGACAATCAATCAAAAATTGCGATTGATCAATTCTTCGAAAAAAAAAAAAAAAAACCATATCACATAGGAGTAAACCGTGATTAGTTAATTCGGCCAATCGATCAATTTGATTGGTCAATCCTTAATAAATAATCAGTTGATAAAAACATATGTAATCGGAGACGATATAAAACTAGGTCTCACAGGAAAAACTAATATCACATTGCCATAGTTTTTTCGTACGTATGACAAACAAAATTTTGAGTAAGTTAATTGGACAACTGATTAAAATTATTTATTGAATACAAAAAAATAATATATTAGTCGTCAATAATATATATTAAATATTAGTTTTACGTCGAATTTTTTACTAATTATCCGTTACCATCATATTTTGGCAGAAAATACAAAACTCTGCTGTTCACACGTAGATTTATATTATCATATAAGCAATGCGTGTGTAAAATATGTTAACAAATGTATCATCAAAAAAAAAAAAAAAAAAGCAAACGTTTTGCTGTAATTGGAAACATACTTCGTAATTACATGTATGACGTTTCACTAACAAACAAACAAACATTATCAACATAGTAAAACAAAAGTGAATTATTAAAACGGAATTATCAGATCGCGGTGTAATATACTTTTCATTATCTTATAGTGTACGTGCCACATCTTAAATAACACCAAATTAAAAATGATGCGACGCTTTTATCTGAGGTAACTGGGACGTGATTGCGAAGAGCGAACAACAGAAATTGTCTTAGTTCGTACATGCTACGCGTGTCGTTTGCCATTTTTGCCGTTGTATTTCCCGCGTGTTGCCACCTTTGCGACTCCCTCCTCGCCTCGGCCATATCTTCGCCAGCATTCGCCAGTCATCTCTCGCGTGCGCTGGTGTGCACTGTGCTCCTCGTGTCCTCGTGTTACAATCGGCGAGTGTGCCGTCCAGCTGTCGCGGAGAGTGTATTCAGGTATTGCGTAAGCCGTCCAAACTGGTCCAAGCTACAGAAAGAGAGAGAATATCTTCGTCCGGTGAAATGGAGAGTGGGAGAGATAACGCTGAAGTGAAGGGCGCCGTTAAAGAAACGGCAACCGCGGCGGCGGTCAGTGCCACATTGAAAGTGGAAGGAGACTCAACGGACGTTCGTGGTAACGACAAACAGCTGGACGAAGAGGAAGACGATATGGGCAAGCAAAACGGCGAAGAACTGGACGAGGATGCTCAGGAGCGAATGCTCAGCAATGAGAGCGCCGCGAAGATCACTTCGAATGAGAAAACTGCCACCGAGGTGAGAAACTTTTCGTCGTTTTCTTGCCAAAACTCTCGCAATTGTCGACGTCTCAAATCGCAAAGCTCTCTTACTCCCAGCCGTTACACGCGATATCATTAAGATCGCCTCGAATTACGGCTCGCGACATAAGAGATTGCAATATTTACTCGAAGTAATACCTCGTAATACATCACGCCGGTATATAAGTTTGACTTCTTTGTGTGTAATTTTTTTTTTTTGTTGAATTAAGTCTGAATAAAAATTAATTTTCTTTTAGAGTTCACGAAGTCATATAAATTATTCACAAATATATATATGTATACTAATATATCTGTCTTATATAAAGTGTAATGTATATAATATATGTACAATATATGTATACAATATATACAAATTTTAATGTATATAATATATATTATATTTATTATTATACACATACATTAATATATATTATTATACAATTTGTATATTGTAAAACAACAAAGAATCAGCTCTTTTTATTTTTTACTGACGGTTATCTAAGTGTGCTAAAAAAAAAAGTCCAAAGACCGAAAAAGACCCCCCGTTAAGACCATATAAATCTCTCCGACATCTACATAGTTATCGTATATACATCTATATACGATAACTTTAGCTACAAACAAATTGATAACAAAAAATAGTATTATTCTAAATCAATTAAAAAAGTTATTACCAGCTCGATTTGTTTAAATAATAATATAAGTCTTCAGATCGAACTTTTTGCGCTAATCGAACCATTAATTAACGAAAATTTTTTCCCATAATTTTGATTATTTTGTGTATTTGTTTAATTAGAAATTATAAAATATCTTAGAAAACCTTAAGATTTGAACTTTTTTGGTTAAATAATTTATAAATTAAATAATTAACAAATACTGCGTTTTTTATTGCATCTCAATACGCAAAAATCGCGATCACAACAAGATAATTTAAAATAGAAATAATTTTGTCGATTTATTTGTGTTCATAAAGAACAATTCAAAGAATCAAAAATAGCATATCGCCAATCCGTACATACAATTACTTTAATTTTAGATAGGTACATACGCGCAATTATAATTACAAAGATAGCACCGGATAAATCACAGGTTCTTTTTTTTATAAACTAGTTATTTTTCTTTTACAGTTAATTATTTACTTATATATACAAAAAAGTTATTTCGTGCAATATAAGTACAATCTTTAATGGACACGCCTATGTTGCCATCGATCAATTTTTTTCGCCGGACATCGTTGAATTGCGAGATACATTTTTCCCGTGGTCTTGTAAATGTTTTTAGCGACAGTTTTACTCCTATATGTTTTAAATATTTTTATGGAAGCACGAAGAAACGTAGACCATACTATATGTTTTATTGCAATATAAGCAACAAGTAGTACATGAATACACAGACATTTAAAGAAAGACATGCAATCTTTCACAAAAATTGCATCATGCCGAATAAAAAGAGTTTAATTTATTCTTTGATCTACTCTTCTTCCTTTGTAAACACACATACATATGTATATGTAATTTTACATGTAATCTTTGTTTGACAATTTGAGTCACAATTTAAAAAAAAAAAAAAAAAAAAAAAACAGTGCACAAATTACTTTAATAACTAGTAGGCTGTATTATACTTGTAACAAAGATAAATATAAAATCATTTATATTTATATGCTTATAATTTTATAAGCATTTTACGATATAAGATGATAGTTTGTTAATACTGAAATTTTTTAAATATCTAAATATCTAATTTATTATTTGATATTCAATATACAAAATTGTAATATTTTGTTTATACAAGAAGCTTTTGACTGCTTTGACTCTCTCCAATATATGTATTAATTAATAGGTAAAATTCATCTCCGAGAATGGTGACGCCAAGATTGATATTGAAACAATAAAGGCAATTTCTGGAATGAGCAAAGAAGAATTGATGAAGTTTGCGAATGATCCATTTTGGATAAAATTGAGATGGGCTCTATTCATCTTGTTTTGGCTGTTGTGGGCAGCAATGTTGGCAGGTGCTGTAGCTATAATTGTAATGGCGCCAAAATGTTCAGCACCCGAACCAAAAGAAATATGGGAAGAAAGTGCCATTGTTCAATTGGATCCCTCAGATTCTCCTAATAACAATTTAGAAGGATTGGAATCCATATTGAATGATTTGAAAGGTCAACATATAAAAGCGATATCTCTTTCATCATTGGTACAGGAAGATGTGAATGGTGAGTCCAAATATATATCTATATTATGTATTTTTTCTTTTTAAATATAAAATATAAAAAAAATGTATAATTATGTAGATATATAATATATGATATATGTATAATATATATATATATATATATATATATATGTATATATGTATATATATATATGTATATATGTATATATATATGTAAAATAAAAGTATTAATAAAAAGAACTCTTATTTTGACAGGAGTTGTGGATTTTAAAGTAATCAAACCAGAAATAGGAGATATCGTTGCTTTGGAGAATCTTATTAAAAAGGCAAAGGATAATGATCAACAAATCTTTTTGGAACTAGACCCGAATCATTCTTCTACAGAGCATCCCTGGTTTAAGCAATCTGTAGAGAGGCAAGACCCATTTACGGACTATTATGTCTGGGCTGATGGAATAACTAGTACTGATAGCGGAAAAGAAAGACGAAGTCCTCCAAATAATTGGGTGAGTCATCATGCTCATTCTCAAGTTTGTGACATTGAGAAAAGAATATTTTAGAGACGCACACATACGCACGTAAATATAATATGCACAATATATTTTTTTACACAAATAAATTTTTGCAGTTAAGCATATATGGCGAGTCCGCATGGGAATGGAATGAAAAAAGAGGCCAATACTATCTCCATCAATTCAACAAGTCGCAGCCTGACTTGAACTACAACAATCCTGCAGTGATAAAAGAATTTGGAGTGAGTTTACCACACTTCTTATCTTTTATTATAATTAACTTGTTATCTTTAATAGACTCGCTCTAATATTATATCTCATTGTGTAAGGATGTCTTAACCCACTGGCTGAAATTCGGAATTAGTGGTTTTCGCTTAGCGAATATACAATATTTAAAAGAAGATCCGCAACTTCACGACGAGGCTAGAAGCATACTTCCCGTAGAATCCAATAATTATCTGTCGCTAACGCACATTTATACCCGCGATCGTCCGGAGAACATCGAGGTGTTAACTCAATGGCAAGAGATTGTGCGTAACAAAACTGATGGCAAAGGGTAAGCTCGTTTTTCTATATGTACTGTACTTTCTCGATTACATAATTAATATTTTCGACTGATGTATTGTTTACAGATTGTTCTCGCTTCAAGATGACATTGGTGCGGATATTTTACAAGTTTACAACGAGAAGAAGACGGTGATTGATCTCCCACAGAGCTCGCATTTCTTCATCACTGCTAATGCGAGCATAAATGCCACAGTGCTGCGTAAAGGTATTACGCAATGGCTTCCAATCGCGCCGTGGCCTGCGTGGAATGTGAGTATTTAAATTATGAATTTGAGTATCGACATACTAATTATTAATAGTATATATATAATAGGATATTAATTGCAGCTTAACGGTAAACAACGTACTTTGAGGCAACGTATGCCGGCCGAGATTGCCAGCAGCATAACATTAATGACCATGTTGCTGCCCGGCACCCCAATTCTACGATTAAACGACACCATGTCGGCGAAAGACGCGTTCGCAACTTTGTCGAGCGCGCGTAGCAGTTTAACATTCCTTTACGGAGAAACGACAACTAGGATAGTGAACGGAACAGTTTTTGTATATGCTAGGTAAGTTTTTTTTTTTTTGATTAATGTATTTGTCATAGAACATGACAAATGCTGATAGTAAAAACTTACAATCTTCATATATATAAGATATACGAAATATATTAAAAAAAAAAAAAAAAAAAAAAACAT